>BMAW01023919.1:1778982-1851831 GCA_019974015.1 Nephila pilipes | reverse complement strand
TTGGTGAAATAACTCATATATTTTCCTTTTCCGGTTTGAAAATTCTTACTTTTGCAAACATCGTCTGCGGGTGTTATTAATTGCAGATAATTTCGTTTTCCCGTTTGAATATTTTTTTCTTTTGTAAATATCACTTGCCTATTAGTTGCATTGTCTCTATTTTGTTTTTCGCAACGATTGCAATGCAATGTTATCTTAATCGAGAAAAGATTAAGACTGCAGGCTAACAAAGTTCAAATTTTTCAAGCCTTGGAACCGAACCTAGGATCTAAGAGGGTGGCTTTTGCAACAGATATGCTAAGGAGGATAGAAGAAGATGCTGAATTTCTTAATCGCATAATGTTCAACGAAGCGTGCTTTTATCTTTCTGGCATGGTAAATCGCCACAATGACCTCATATGGGGATCTGAACCCCCCCCCCATGAACATGGTGAGTTAGAAAGAGACTCTCCAATGGTTAATGTGTAGTGTGGACAATTTACAACCGCTTCATTAGGGCATTTTTTTTACTGAAAAGGCATTTACATCTATCGTTTACTTAATAGACATGTTAAAAAATTTCGTATTTCAACAACTCAAAGAACTTCAGCCACATATTTTTTTGCAGCAAAACGGTGCTTCACCTCAATAGGGGTACAATCTTTCTTAGTTCTTTGAAATATCATTTTACTGGAAGTTGGATTGGGTGAGGTGCTGCAATTCCCTGACCACACAGATCACCTGATACAACGCTACAGGATTTTTTTTCTTTGGATATTTGCAAAGGATATCGTTTACAGGAGGAAATTGTCGAACATCGAGGACCTAAAATCCAGGATTACAATTGCATTAATCACTGTGGATGCCGACATCCTTGCCGGTAGCTGGCTTCAAATTAATTATCGTCTTTATACTCTCCGTGTTACGAAGGGGGCACGTGGAAGTTCATTGGGTTCACTAGGATTATGAAAACTCTTTGAGTTTATCTAACCATTTATGTTATTAATTTTAATCTATCTTAAATATTTTATGAATTATTAAACATCAAAATGTGTCCAACAAATGAGTTTTATAAACATTCTGTATTTTTATACATTTTTTAAATATATTTTATAGCTACTTGTGAAGTTTCAGTGTACTTTTACACTTTCTTTATGTTGTCTGTTGTCCCTATCTCCGCACAAAAACAGGTTCGAGTACAATAGCTTTAGTATTCTTATAGAATAAAATGACGGCGATAGCTTAGATAGGCATGGTCTCGAACTCGCAGCTAGCATTGTTTCGTTGAGTTGTTCGAATCTTAATTTCACTGAAGACTCGTCGTGTAGTGGGGTTGATGCGCATTAAAGTTATCGATGCTCCAAGACCTCCCGTAGGAATGATGCAGAATTTTCGAAAAGGGAGGTGCCAGCTCAGGTGTCGTTCTCGTCACTCGATCGAGGTTCAAATAACGAGGTCCGTCGTTAAAAGCTCTCGTATTGCTTCTCAGTTTGACGTTTATAAAACAATCAATCTTATAGAATAAAAATTTAATGAAACCTAAAATTACTGAAAGATTGAAAGCATATCGGTGAGACAAACAAAAATTCGATAGAGATTAATCAATAAATTGACATATAACAACTAAAGATACTTTGATTTAAATCTATAGCGAATACGTAGGACGGATAGGAAGCATCCTAATTGAAGGTTACAGAATTCTGTGCAAATTCAACGTTCAAAAATAAAGCAACTGTTCGATTAAAATCTGAACAGCATGATTTTACTGTTTACAGAAAAAAAATCAGAAAAAGAAAAGAACAAGATTATGGAGCTTTCAAAAGAGATAGTCCTTCCAGTAAACAGAATGAAAAATAAATGCGATAAGCGAGCGGGTTTCGAGATCTCTCCTCGAGTGATGTGCAAACACGGCGGGATGTTGCGAGAAGTATTTATATAACATTATTTATTTGCATTGGATCAGACAGAACTGAATTCACTACGGAAGAAAAGGAAAGGTAAGATTCTTAAGTGTAATGAATTCAATTCTAGTGAACATTAAATAAACGCCAGCGAACCTCATTGGTTCAGTCGTCGCAAGGGGGCGCGACCTCTTCGACTCGGATCTCCAGCGGATCGGTCGGCACCAAGGATTTTCCTTTCGTGTTTTTAAATTTGAGAAGCGATCTGTATAATTCCATTGTAACGTTTCAGCCGAGCATTTTTAAAAAAATATTTCTTTGTTTAAATCTTCTGACACTTATGAATGTACGAGGAGTGACTATTAAATAACGAGACTGACGTTGTAAAACATTATATTTTGATGCCATACATGTTTACTTATTATCACCTCCACTCTCCCTACGTGCGAATCTCCCATTGTTCGAAACAGTGCTGGAAGTCTTCTGTCAGGACGCGTGTCGCTCTCTTTCGCAGGTTCAATGAACTAAAATCTTGTTTTTTTTAGCGCAGATTTCATTATAGGAAACAGATACAAGTTGCATGACTCAAGATCTGGCAAATAAGGTAGATGCTTTAACACTGGGAGGCTGTACATGGCTAGAAACTTCTTAACAGTGGATTGACTTGGGGAGTTGTTTTGGTAGAAAAATTTACAGTTCGGATTCCTTGTCAATTCCTACAGTCTTACCAATCGCGTGAATACTTAACCGGTTGTCAGATCGAATCAGATTAATGACTTTTTCGACATTGTCATCCGTTTTCGAAGTGGAAAGGCGACCCGGTCGTAAATCATCTTCAACGTCTTCTCGGCCATCTTGAAAACGCTTAAACAACTCAGAAACACGTGCACGCGATAAACGTTCATTGCCATGCACTTCTTTCAATAAATTATCAATTCAGAAACGTTTTTTCCATGTTTCATGTGAAATTTCACAACAATTTCTTTCTTCGCATATCTTTTTTCCGACGAAACAAACAAACAAAAAAAACTCTAATGCGAACGACCACTATGGGTATAAAGATTTTTTTTACAGAAGCGAGAGGAACTGCATTCGAATGAAAAGGCTTCACTCTAAACAGCGCTCGATCTATGGTATTAGCACGCATATTTTTTGTTCAGCAGCGTTAATTTGGTTATATAATTAGCCTCACAGGGTATGAAAGAAAAGGAAAGGCAGATTATACAAGAAGGATCTGTGCAACTCAACAAAACCTCTTATCCTCAAGTAACAACTGGCATAAGGTGGGACACAGTATAAAGGGAAATGACATTAAAACAATTTATGCATACTTTTATTGCTCACAAAGTATATATATAATCGCATTTGTTTTCTGTAAATAGGATTCGTGCTCGATTAATTAAATTTATAGATGATTTTCTGCTAATGCAGTCGGATCTAATTAACCCGCGGCAGTCGGGGTCCATGTTTATTAAACCACCAGCTTTGGGAACCGATAATTACAGTTCCAATAGGAATTAGACGATAATATAAATTCAAACATCGATATGGACTTTCTGCATTACATTAATACTCCTTCGTAGTTATTTTCAATTATTTTGATGGTTGAAAGTACAACTAATCATCTTGAAAACAATCTATACAAAAAAAATCGAACTGGATCATTTCACTTCCGGAAAAATAGCGTTTCATATCCAACCCAAACAAGGGTTAATAAAAAGATTTCAAATATCGACCATCTCTTTGACAAAATTTCAAAGGATACGTCTAAAAGACAACTTTTTGCTTTATCGGATTATTATTTTTTCTCTTTTATGAAGAAAGCTACCGTCCGCACTTTAAGATCGGAGGGACTTGTGGCCGTCTCCTTGTCTCAGAATTTTGGGCTTCTTTTTTGCTCGATTTTATGAGCCTCATTTGATTTATTTCTTTTTCTATTGTTTTAAATTTTTCTTATAGGTTTCCTGGTGCAAAGTGAGACTCAATGAAATGTTTATCTCGCTGCACACAAAATATGAAGGAAAAAAGTATCTTTCCTTAACGAAATATCCTAACGTTATTCGAAAAAACGATTAATTTGAATTTCATAAAAGGGGAGCCCTAATAAAACCGCGAGTTTAGTGGACTCTCAAGTTAACGAACCGTGAGTTAATGGTATTCGACTGTATGACTTATTTTTTTTTTCCCTTTTCCTCTTTCTCTAGTTCATCCGGATTTTTAATAACTCGCTCAGGCTCTGATCCAAAGTTTGATTGGACTGAATAAGAGTTCACAGTTTTATGTCACAAGAAGGAGTTTTGATCAAAAAGGGAAAAATACATCTGGACGAAACAACTTTTAAGGTGTGGGCGGGGCACTGATCTTTCTTAAGAATCTACTAGAATAAAATAGAACTCTCCCAAGTAAACGCAATTATTCTTTTTTGTATGCGTGACCACAGTAGCAGAGGGGTTGAGGCATCGGACTCGCGGCCGATTTTCATTGACTCTTGGATTCGATTCTTTGTATCACTGAAAAAACCACCGTATAGCTGAGGTTGATGCACATTAAATCTGTCGAGGCTCAAAGTCTCCCTTGGTGTGGTGTGGATGTTAGGAGAGGTGGGTGCCACAGCTTAGGTGTCGTCCTTGTCACTTAACTGTGGCTCAAAATTACGACGTCCATCGCCAACAGCCCTCGTCTAGTGTGTCGTTAATAAAACAAATTAATCAATTTTCTTTGTGTAATCATTCGATTATAGGAGCTTTTATTCTATAAAAGAACATGGAATAGTAGTTGTTTAAAACAATCATGAATTCTCTAACTCACTCATCAGAAAACAATACGCTATTGAAGATTGCAAAAGTAAATCGCGTTATCAATAACATAATAAAAAAAAGAAACATATTGTTCTACACTCAATCGAATTAACATTCTTCCAACAAGAGGGGGAATTGCCTTTCTTTCATTGAATATTTACAATCAAACCATCCTTCACGTCAACAAAAAACAAATATTCCTCGATTTCTGCAAAGGACTTTTTATTAAAATAAACATTTAAAAATTGGATGGGAATTCTTCTCGCGGGCCATATTGTTTGTTTCGGAGAATTGGTATTGATGGGCCCCGTGTATCGACCATGCAAAGAATTGTAATGCGGGGATGATGCTTCTTGGAGGATCATCACCGGAGATAAACTCCAATATCGCCCGAACTCATCTCCTTGATGGCGCTCGCCATCATTTCTCTAATGCCGGCGGGAATCACTCCTCATCTCTGACTCTACATCATTTCTAAAGTTTTTGTTTTGAGTACATCTCGCTTAAGATATTGGATTTTAGAGATATGGGGTAAAAATCATCTTCTCTTTTTCTTTCTACAAATACATTTCTGATAAAGTGTTTTCAAAAAATGTCTAGGAGTATTCGAGAGTACGGAAATGGAACGCGAATCAAATATTATGATAATTTACCGACTTTTGAAAATGAATATTCTAGTATTTTTGTGAGTTCTAAATTTTCTTTTCTGTTTCGTCTTTGTCCTTTCATTCTATATACTAAACCTCAAAAACTGAGAATGTGTTTAGCTTATTCAAAAAATTTTATCTTCTTTTTTTTATTTTTCTTTGATTCATTGAACAATTCGTGATACGTGACTTTCACTCAACTCAGTGGGTAATATTTAAAAGTGCAATAATTCTTAAATGAAAGTTATGGAGAAAGAAATTGTCTCTCAATAGATAAAACAGTGAACAAGCCCAAAACTTTGTTTTTATCAAATGCACATGCAATTTGATAAAAACTAATTTGCAAATTCACTTTCTTCTTTGCAAGTTCACGTAACCAAAATGCAATTTCACTTTCTCTCTCTTTCTCCTTTTCTTAGTTGTTAAACCCCCATCACGCCAGCAATCAAGCATGGAATAATTACGAAATTAATCTTTTTCCCACTTGTTATGGTCCGAGCTAATTTAATCACAAATACTGGTGGTTTGAACAGGTATACTAATATCCTTTCACTCAAGAAGATCCTTCTAAAAAGTCCGCCAGCTATCGACACAAGTTTACACATGTCTCCCACATCTACTCTCTATTAATCGCCATCAGCTAACCCTTAACCGCTAACTTTCTAACATTCTTTTCATTCAATTTGGTTTTGCTTACATACACGATTCTTTTTTTAATTAATTACATTTCTTTAGTTCATCTAATTTGTATAGATAACTTATCATTCGGTTGGATCAATGTTTTACTTTGTGAAATTTTCTTTATAAAAGTCTCCTAAGGTTAATTAAGAGAAAACAGCGGATAGCTCAATGTTATAAATTGAAGCCATTGTTTTATTTTTTCGGATAACTCGAATGTTATAATTTTATGTAATTGTTTCTGCTATACAGGGCTGAAAAATACATTTTTTTTAAATTTCTTGCCAAAGAGATTAAATTATTATTCAGAACAGTATTTCTTGTTTTAATTTCTGAGTCGTCCCATGTTCACGTTACAGGTTTTTATAAGATAGTCTAGCTTGACTCTTTGTCTGCTGTGAAAAAATATCTCATTTTACTCGAGCATGTTTGAATGAAAGGATTAGAGGTTTTCGATTAACGAAGAAGAACTAAGGTTAAAGAAGTCCACGAACGATTGAAACCGTTTGTATATTATCACTCTGATTTTCGATCGAATGAGCCAAAGCTGAATATATCATGAAGATATTTTCATTAAGTATTTTAGTAAATACGAAGTGATAAAAAAAACTTTTAATTCGTCCTATAATAAAAAAAAAAGTTAAGGAAATCTCTATAGTTTTGAAGTGTTTGATAGTAAGATTAAGAGATGACAGTAGATTTCGTTTACATATCTATAAAATCGACAAACCTCTTTACAGTATTGAACGTGTAATACGGAACTTAATATTTGTTAGAGAAGAAAGCAAAACCGTTAAGAAAAGTCAAAAAATATAAATCCTACTCTTTCTGCTGCTACTATCACGATAGAACTGAATACAACGTACAGAGTAAAAACATTAGCTTAGAAATCAGGCAAAATACGCTTAGAAAGGTTGGTTATCAATAGAGAATAGCCAAAGCACAACCATACATATCGAAGCTTAATCGTAGTAAGTAAAAAAAAAACTTTTTTAAATCAAATTCTGATTTAAATAGGGAATGAAGGATACATAAATAGTACTTTTAAATTGATTTACATGATAATTCAAAGCGATACATCCGATTTCAAAATTCCATAGTTTCATAAATAAACAACTCAGAATCATAAGTAATACATGAATGCAAAGGTAAAATATAGAAGTTTCTTTTAAAATTGTTCGTTATAACTTTCGTTTGTTGCACGCATAATGCCAATTCGATAAGTAAATTCCCGCCAAACACATAGTAAAGTGTCACTGGTAATGGATTGCACAACAGCAGAAATTCGTCATTTACGTTCACATAAATTTGTGGCTAATGGTGGAGCATGCACTTTATCTTTTACAAATCCCTAAAGGGAAAATCGCATGGAGCCCTAGCGGGTGGATTAGGTATCCAACTGCATAACATCGACTCATCTCGTCCACCATGACCAGTCCAACTGCGAGGTAGCGCCTTGAAAGCTTCAAAAACAGCTTTCGTGAAATTGCATCACGAAGAACATACTAGAGCCACTTAATATATTCAAAATATAAAGCTTCCGTATTTTCTCTTGTATTCGTGTATTTCATATTAATCTAAGTCGTTTATTTTTGAAAATACGGAATTTTGGAATCGAATGATTCACTTTGAATAACCCTTATAATTATTAGTCTGAAGAACTTACTAAGATTACCAGATAATTTCTAGTTCATTAAGTACCAGAGCTACTCACTTATATGCGACATCAAAAGAACCGTTAATGTTTCGAGCTTTCATGAAATATAATATTTTACAATTTTAAAAAAAAAATATTTTTATCCGCATTTTAGTCCCTTTATAAATAAGTTTGATTTAAAAAGTTTTTTTTATATTTATTTAATTCTTTTTAGTCGGGAAGTTCGAGATTTAAAAAGGCAATTACACGAGCTATATGTGTGTGCAAAATTTTAATCTAGCCGAAAGTTGCTAACTACAAGACTGGGATCCCCCCCTCCCATGCATATCATAAGAGGCTATCGCAGTGCCTCTTATAACATGCATGAGGATTATTCTTTCACACCTGGTCACCACAATGGTTGGGGGAGGAGGAAGAGCCATTCATTTTTTTTTATTGAAGCCCAAAGACTTTCTTGCTCGAAGAAATTGTACTCAACCGAGACGCCATCGCGGTGCACCCTTTCGCGGCTGACCGATTCCTATGACGTTTGCGAGCGGAAACAAACTCTTTAATGAAGCCGGCGCGTAATTGCATTCGACTCCATCTTAATGAAAACCGGGACCGCCGCCTTTTACAGAGATTAAAATTTCAGCGCTTCCTCTCAAAAGCGCCGACAGGTGTTTAGGGCCGCTTGTCCGTGTGTTCCCGGTAAATCTGATTAAGGAGTGTATTTTTAGTCCCCTCCTTTTATCCTCTGGAGAAGCGTTAAAAGGAGAGGAGAAGGAGCTGCAATATTTTCCGTCTCCTCCCCCTCACTAAAGTCAACGAAATGGTCTCTCTTTTTTTTTTAAATGGATTTTCTACTGTTGCTCAGGGGGAAAAAAAGACGGGATTTGGCAGCCTTAGTGTTTTCGATCGGATTCTGTTTTTAAGCTCACTCCATTCTCGTTAGTACTCTCTCAGGATAAAGCGGGGGCTCTCTCTGATCGAATCACGGTCCGCGTGCGTCGCTTTTAAGAAGTCATTAGTTAAAGACTGCGTTTTTTTTTTCTTATTTGATTCGCTCTATCTAATCAAGAGGAGAGCAGTGCGTTTCGAACAAAAGTGTTATTTCTCGAAAGTTGAAGGCACCCCGCCGAAGGAAATTAGAGAAACTCATTAACTGTAAGGGAATTAATACAATCAAGGAGATCCGGGAATCGCACGAGGATTTTAAGTTTAATAAAATTTGGGGACCGTTTCTTTCCAGGTTATTCGGAAAATTCTTAACCGTGCGTTGATGCAATCCTTCGTGATGCAAAGTCATGACACGTCATCGTTCGAGTGATGATTTAGCTTGGTTTAATCTTGCACGTCGTAGCCGCTGTAGCTTAGTGGTTGGGATCACGGACTGGAGACAGGTACTGGTTTCGTCGATTGGTGGGTTAGAGCCCTGGTCCAAATAAAGACCCTCCGCGTAACGGTCGAGGTTCCAAGTCCTTTCGTTGGTGTGGCGTGAAAGTTTGGAGAGGGAGGTGCCCGCTCATGTGCTATCCTCGTGACAAAATTGTTGTCATATCGCGGTAATCACGTGGAATTACGTTTTCCGATATGACGTCATCCCATGCATCTGGCAATGGAATCGGGAATTTGCATTCGACGGTAATTTTCAGTTACGTCATATGAAGTTATTTTTCATTGGATGCCGATTCTTAACTGTCGAGTTGACGGTGTCGAATGCAGATTCCGGAAGATATATAAAGGAGATCTTATTGGAATGAGCGCTGACTTGCTGGCTTCTTGATTTTTGGACTTTGACTATGATCGATGTGATTCTGAAACTTTCGGTTTAGAAAGTGCTGTTATCAATATTGTAAATAATGTAAATAAGTAATCGTGTAAATAAATATATAATTTGAAATATTAGAATTTGTCTTTCTCTGTTGATGTGGCATTTAAATTAAATTATCAAAGGCCTACTCTGAGGCAGGCCAAAAAAAATCAAGGCTCAAATTACGAGGTTCGTCACCAATACACCTCGTGTTGCTTCTCGGGTAAACGTTAGTAAACACTCACAATAACTTATAATTATTATTGATTATCAATAGCTTGATAACTTATCAAGCGCATCATAATTTTTAGCTATGCGCTGTGACACAAACAAAGCTTAAGAAGGTTCGTCATTCGCCTGACTTCCACACCACTCGTGGTCTGTCCATAAGGTAATGGAACTGCCTCGAATGAGATATTTACTTACAATTATTGGCAAATGTATTAGGTGTCTCCCTGAATGTATTCTAATTTTTGACTTCCAGTTCTTTTCTCTGTAATTCTAACGTTTTTGCTCTAATCAAAATTTCTTAATGTAGATTGAAGAAAATTTATTCAAAAGAATGCTTTTTTTTTCATTTATTCTTAGGTAGACTGATTTTTTTCGTGATGAAAAAATACTTCTGAAAAATGTCATAGGAAATGGATCATTTGGGGAAATTATCTTTACTCAAAAGTAATTGACGGTACTTGCCAATGCTGTCATCCAACATCTGTTATTTGACATATTTATTTTAAAATAATCGTGTTTGTTACCAATATTGATACACAAGGTCAGTCTGTTACGTAATAGAACCGGTTCAAGAAAAGATATTTAATTACAATTTAGATACTCAGTGTCTGTCCTTCAGTGTATTCGACCCATTCTTATGTTCGACTGCGTGTTATTGTTTCTCATCTGATAACTATTTTAATAGGTGCGACTTTTTTTAACAGCCTCCAGTAACTCAAAATAGGTTCCTTTTAGGATAGATTCTATTTCTGTGAAAAGAAAGAATGCCCCAAGTGTTAATTCAGCGGAATATGGAGGATATTACAGTGCTTTAATCCGGTTTTTTTTAAATCAAAAGCTACTTCTCTAAGAGCACTGTGTGCTAAGAAGCAGTGTCTTGATGCAGAATGAAGCCATTCATTCAGAGTTCTGGGCATTATTTCCAACTTTTTCTCAATCAAAGAAGTTTTCCGCCGAGAGAAAGGATTAGAAAAATACATATATATTATATAAATATATGTGTGTATGTATTCTATGTCCAGATGCCCCGATAAAATGTGGCTGAAAAGAAGGAGGGTTGGAAATAGAGAAGGTTCGCTAAGGTATTTCTCGTGCTTACAAAAGATAGTACACCCCACTGGTAAAGAAAAGATCCCTAGTGTATTTCGAGGGAATGATTCCCATCGTATCTACCTAAAGAAGACAAGCCCCTGAGGAAGACAGATATAAACAACGGGAAACACGTTTCAAATGCAGTGATAATCAAACAAAAAACACTTATTTTAATGTTTTAAAATTTTTCTTATAAATGCATAATTAAAATGTAACATAAAGTAATTTTTCATTATTAAATAATTATTAATAAACAGTTTAACTCCTTGTAAATATTAAATTAACTCTAATTAAAAGAAGAAAAAAACCAATTAATAGAAAATACATCTATTTTTACACTGAGAAGTATTCCCATCAAACTTTTTCATTTTTTCAGATACCATTAATATTTTTTCCAAATCTTTAAAACATGTTGAATCAAATTACCTATATTTGGTTCCTGCGTTAATTTCTGGAGTTTTCTGTACGATTTGATAGAATGTGTTGTGCGGAAACAAGAAAACAAGCCATTGTTTGGCTAAAAGAAATTATTGATAAGTATAAAGGCGACAACAGGTTATGGATTTTCAGAAAACGGGAAAAATACAACGACTTACTGATAGAAAAGTGACTATTGAAGCACGAGAAATCAAAGCGAATCCAACTACAAAAGCAGTAAAAATAACGCAAAATATTCATCAAATATCAATGAAGGTAATAAGTACAATTACTGTTCGGGGTAGAACATGGGTTACAGCATAGAATATCGAAGAAATATCATTCATGCCTAAAACAAACTGAAAGGTCAAGCATCTGCAGTTTTCCAGAAAGTATTTTAACAAGGACTTAAATTTTTTTAGAATAACATTTTGTTTATTGATAAAAAATATATCATTGGGAGGGGGGGAGAAAAGCAGTCAGAAATTGAAGAAAGAATGAACGAAAGGTTTATCGATAAGTTTTATATGAAGCATTTGTACGTGGGACTGTCCAGTTATAATCTAGAGCAGGGGAATTCAATTTTTTTACATTTTGGAGAACCTTTTGAGCTTACCGGTTTCTTGGTCGAAGCTCAAATTTACGAGGTCTGTCACCAATATCTCCCGTATTGCTTTTCAGTGCGACGTTAATAAAAACAGTCACATTATGTATATTATGGTTGCCAGTTCATTGACGTCATTTTGAATCACCTTATCACTGTCTGGGAGACTGGGATTTATCATTATGCTCCGGAAACAGAACGACAATCAAACCGATGAATAATCTTCTGGAAAGAAGGCTGAGATGGTCTCATCGGTCGGATAAATTAGGCGAAGAAACTTTGAGATGCAAAGTTCATCGATTCTTGGAAAAAGGAAAAATTACTGGACAGCATTTCATGAGTTACCATTTTCCCAATCCAAACACAGAAATATTTTGAGCCTCCGGATAAAATCCCATAAGAACTTACCGTTCGCTGACGCCAAACAAAATGGAATCAAATCGTTTATAGGATTGCTATTGTAACTGATTTTTAATAGGAATGCATTATTATTACAAAGATTGCCAATTTGAAGCATCCATTGTGCCTTTTGACGCCATTTTGTTTTCCATTGCCAAGGGGAAAACTTAAATAGAGTCCAACGGAACCAGCCTCTTATAAACTAATTGCAAATACTTTACTGTATGCCTCTAAAAATTCCAGATGTAATGGAAAAACTACGTCGAAATCCTTAGTAAATTAACTTTACTCGATACTTCCCTCCAAAAAATTACGTCTAGCGTTATTCTGATACAAGCCCAAACCCGTTTAAAATTTCATTAAAAAAAAAAAGAAAGAAGACAAAAAATCTCCCCCTCCACGGATCTCTCCAGTCTGAGCTCAATTATTCAAGAAAGTGTCGATCGCGGCTTCCAACATGTCTGAAACGAAAATAAGCTCCGCTCTAGCTCATTAGTTCCAAAATGGGGCGGACGCGTGGAAAGCATCCCGATTTCTGTGGCACCCCCACTAATGGTATTTCCAGGGGCTTAGTGCAGCTGCGAATTCACTGCGTGGGCGTCTGATAGGGGAGCACCCGAAAGCGTAATCAAGTCACTTGTGCAGAGAGGGATTAGCATGGAAAAGATGGGGTTAGTCTAATGCAGGCGGAGATTTCGATTGGTCACTTAGAGGCTCGGAATGGGGGAATGAAATGGTCTGAAGATGACCGGCTTTCGTTGGGCCATTAGAACGCACGCGGCGGGGTGGAATAAGCCTCTGAGATTTCACATTTCGGAGGCCAATAAACATTTTCGAAATAATTACTCGAAATATTTAATAATATTTAATATAATAAATAACTCGAAAAATCTCCACGTCTTGCCGCTCACTCTTCTTCTCCAGCGATCAGCGGTCAAATCGATTACATACATTTTCGAGGCTGTGGCCAGAAAACACGATTTAGATTCGTCGTATTTAATGACAAGCAAAGATTTAAGGAAAAATTAAAAATCGTGAAATAAACACAATTTTTTTTCAAAGATAATATGCCGGATGATTGCATAAAAAAAATTCCGACTTTTGACCTTCAACTTTAGTAAGACTCTGTTGAAGATACAGCTACTCAGCGCCAAATAAGGTGTAACTGATCTAAAAGTTAAAAAAAAATGGGGAAGAAGTTAAATGATGATAAAGAAAAGGATCGAAAATAGAGAAGGATCGCTAGGTGTTTTAGGTAGTAGGGTGTCCCCCGTGCTTAATAAAGAGTGCAAACCCTAGGGGGAAAAAAGTGCTTTAGGATACGATGGGATCATAATTCCCGTAGTTCCCTAAAGAAGATGAGCCCCTGAGGATTGCTCGGTTACGGAGGAACGACTGTTACCTCTCTCATATGAAGGAATATCACAAATTAAAATGCATGAGACATCGGTTTTTATGCTTAATTAAGTTATCTTATCAACTTTTTTTCTGTGGAACTGAGTAAGTTATTGTTCAATTAATCCACATAGTTTTTTTAAAAAAATTGTCATTGAAAGTATAACATATTTAAATACAGGAGAAGGGGTTTGAAATCTTCCAAAGAGAATTTTAAAAAATTAAATTTTTAATGCTGTAGCAACAATATAATCAAATTTTCATCTTAAGTCATTTTTTTAAAAATGGAAATAACGTGTAATAAACCGAAACAATTTTTAAATGCGTAAATACAGAAACTTAATCAGTGGACATTGAGTATCTCCTTAATATATATAAGTCAAGGTTATTTTAAAACATGTTTAATAAATAACTTTCCACCGTCAAACCACTCTTAACACAGTGAGCCTTTTTATAAATTCCACAATCACGAGCTGCTGTCTTTTATGTCTCTCATAAAAAAGCGCTTCGGGCTATTCCAATAAAAAGGAACTTCACTGAAAGGTGAACTGGGATAAAATTTACTGTTAATTAAGAGACTTCATTATCACTTCCTCACTGATTAGATAATTGGGGAGTTAGCCTCTGTGATACACCCTCTTTTCTCACGACATAAATTGTTCAGTTCGATCTCATTAACTCGAGGTAGTCAGGCTCCATAATTACTGAACCGAAAGTTTTAGTATTCATATAAATTAAGCGATAGTATGAATTCTAATATCACTATGAATTTTTTGCATCACGTCTACATTCTTCTGGCAATGGTATTAACAACTCTTAAAATTTTGCTTGTAAAAAATGGTTGACCGTACAGCTAATCTCGTTGATAGGAAGATCATGAGATTAATCTTTTAAATAAAGAGTTCATTTTCAAAGAGAGGTTGAAAACAAGACTAATTGTACAACTATTTCATTGATCTCGAGGTCCTGAAAGAAATTATTACAAAAAATCAGAACTGGAGCATTTTGTTTTCTGAGAAATTGCGATTTATTTCCCATTCAAACAATCAAATCCAAAACAGATTAATAAAAAGTATTAAGATGGCTTTTCCCCTCCAAGCTCCAAACATTCAAAAGATACACCCATCTCCATTTCGTCGGGTTCTTAACTTCCTACCATTATGTCAAAAGTCACTGTCTTCACTTTACGCTTAGCAGACAAGCAGTCCTTCGTTGCCACCCTCTCTTGCTTCCAACATTTTTATTGTTAACTTTTCCCTGTTATTCTCGTTACTTAGCCTGGGCTTGGAGAGATCTGGTTTTATGATTGTTGCCTCTTTTTAAAACTCTTTGACTTAGGCTTTTCGGAATTTTTTTAATGCCTCCTCCCCACTTGTGTTGACTTTTACTATCATCTTTTCAGATTTTGCTTTGTTGCTGCTTTCTTTTAAGTTTAGAGACGGGTATTTTTCTCCGGTTCCAAACTTTTTGTCAGGTTTCTTCTTGACTAATTCTTGATGCTTTTAAAGTTTTCCTACTTGTCTCTTTTGTTGGTATATTTATTTTAGTTCTAGTTTTGTAAAAAAAAAAGTCCTACTCTTCCTGTAAAAGATACCTACTCTTGAGTTTCTTTTTTGATCGGTTTTAGGTGCGCAATCACCATCGGATTTCTTCTTTTCTCGGGCTTCTTTCTCTCATCCAGAGTATTCTATTACAAATGAAAATGATTGGTTTTTCTGACGTCGCACTAGAAAAAACGCGAGGGCTATTGGCAGAAAGCCCAAGGGGACCGAGCTCACTCGAAGGGCTTAGAGCTACAAACCGGCTCACAGAGAGACAATCATCTCTCCTCCCCCCCCCCACACACATTCAATATTTATTGGCAAAAAGAATTTTTTTACAACAATAAAGGGTAAGATATAACAGTGCATGTAGGGAGCAAAGAACAAAATATATTGCATAATTTCCATATTCAAAGGAAAATAAAAGCTGACAATGTGTTTACAGAGTACGAAATCATAAGTCTAATATTTCCAATTTTTCATTGGCTACGGACCTCGTAATTTGAATCTTAGTCAAGGGACAAGGACGACACCTGAATTGGTATCCCCTCTCCTAATTTCAGCACCACTCCAATGGGATTTCAAGTTAGAACTAATATGTTTATCGCACGGTAGGTAAAATAGAAAGAAAGAAAAAAAAATGCAATTTCTTCTCTTGATAGGAAACTTTGACGCCTTCGACGGGAAAAAATTAATCCGAATCTCATAAGAAGGGAGTAAAACTACGAGTTAAGCGAACTCGCGGGTTAACGAACCGCGAGTTAACGGGTTTCAATTGTAGTCCCCTCTTTCTGAAAGACTCTCTTGCCCAACGAGCGATTCTTATCTGTTCAGGTAGATTGGAGAAGTTTTAATAGAAAAGGGAAGGATTCTCTCCTGTCAAACATCGCTGAAATATGACAGGTAAGAAATTTAATCAAAAGCTCTCCACCGGCGGCGGTAGTTTTCAAATGAAGGAACTCTTCGAGGTTTATGGTTGAAATTTTCTTTGGATACTTTCTTTTTGCCGGCGGATGATCGTGGCGGAAAAATCTCTCCTGCTTTGAACTGGCAGAGAGGAATTTATACGCTGGATTTCAAATACTTTTGAGGGATGAGATGTCGTACAAATTTCATCTTTCTCGTGTTTAACATGGAAACTAGTTTGCGAAAGCTGGCAGTAACAGTATAGAAACCAAAAGATTTTTTAGAACATCGTTTTAATAATAAAAATGAAGAAAAGTTTTAAAATAAGAATTTCAACTTTTTAAAGTGCACTCTGATCTTTCTTATTAATAAAATATTCTTTTCCAAAAGTTACTTGCTAAAGTTATATACATATTAAGGAAATCCTTTCTCTCTTTTTTTAAAATTTTAATAAATAGAAATTTAAATATATCCGTATTTTTTGCTTGAAAAAAGTAAATGAAGATTTCAGCATCTAACTTCGATTGATTGAGTTGTTGCTTATTAACGTCTTACTAATAAGCAACACGAGGGAAATTGACGACGGACTTTGGCATTCTGAGCTTCGGTCCAGTGACGATGACGACACCTGAGCTGGAATCCTTTCCCAGACTTCCTCATCGTCCCAACGTTAGGACTTTGAGCCTCGAGAGATTTAATGTGCATCCGCCGCGTAAAGTGACGTGTCTTTATGACCGCCCTCTATCCAAATCATTTCACAAGAGTTGCATCAGAATTGTGCATCCGTTACATAACATCGGAATGGAAGTCTATATTAGAATTTTTTTCCGAAGCAAATCAGGAATGTCAGAAATTTTGAACGCTTTTTCTAAAATTGTTTCACTCTCACTATGTAACGTTAGGCTCTCCGCGATTCTAATTTTATGAATTGAATTGCAAAAAATGAAACCTCAACCCAAACAAATGAAACGTGATACCCGCAAACTGGATGAAATAACAATATGCAATGAATCGAGTAGGAAAAAAATATACAGAGACGATGTCAAATTGAATGAAAGGAAGGTTGGAAAGTTCAAAATTAGGCATTATGTTTTATAGCGAGTAATTGTTGTTGACGTGTGGTGGTATACTGGCTGAAATGACTAATTTTTGTGATTAAACTCGCTAGAACCTGAGCAAGTGGGTTAGAGATTAATTTGATTATTATTCCCCAAATTAGATTATAGATATCTTGAAGGTTATCAGATTGGGAGAGGGAGCGAACATTGCATGTTGAAAATTTGTTAAAAAAATAAAAGTTTTAGACTTAGATTTCACTTTTAAATAATATCAGAGAGAGAGAGGGAGAGTGGAGTTATAAATAAGAGGAATACAACACACACTGGATGCGTAAAAATGTTATCAAAACTTATTCATTTAGATATAAATACTGAGAAAATTCTAAGTAACTCATTCTGCTTAAGTTAACCTTAATTTAACATTGTACTACAAAACGCAATTTCAGTTTACCATCTCTTCAACTTAACTCTGTCGGTTGAGTTCACTTTACAACAAAAGGCGCATGCTTGGATTTGTCTCCATAATACAGCAGTTTTCAACCTGAGATACGCAGGCTTTCGCCAAGGGAAGGGAGTAGAACAAAGGCCCTCTTATTAGTCTTTGTTTTACACTTTCAATAATTATTTTTTAAACAATCGTGAGCATATTTTAATGCGTTTTTCATCCCTACGAATTAATTCTTTTTGTTTTTATTAGAATTATAGATAAATATTTAAAATTGTTACAAAAGAGAAAAGTCAATATGGATGAAGATACCAATGCTGATACATAATTAGAACACTCAACTCTTGTTACGCACATAATGTTCTACAATTCCAATTCTGTCCCTCCTCTATCCTAATATAGATGGAAATAAAAGTAATAAATAAACAAAAAAGAATTCAATTTAAACCTTAATTCAATTTTAAAACCATCTCAATGGAGTAGTAAGACAATGGAAGTGCTTCTGCCGTTTGTAGAGTTTTATTTGTGTGAAACGCGGTCTTCTCGGCACCTGTTTGCTATATTTCCCACAAGATTTTATGAATTTTACGCAAATAAACAACAGCTACTATTGTACTAAATTTTGATGCTATAGATATAGTTGGTTTATAAATGGTTAATGAAATGTTATATAATAATAAAATTACATGTACGTGTATACTATAGTATAGTTAAATCTTGTTATTATTCTGTTAATTGTAGTTTTTGTTTATTCGCTTTTGAAACGAATTTTTTTTTGTTTGAATTATTCCTATTGTTAAATCTATTAAAAATAAAAGGCGTAGAGATGCAGGAGATAAATTTTCTTTTCGGGGAGGTTAAATAGGGTGTAGTGGTTAGAGTGTCTGACTGCGGGTATTGCAATCTAGTTCCGATACCCGTCGGCCTCAGTTTGTCTCAACTCAACCCTCCTTCCCTGCTGGGTCGATAAATGAGTACCACATTTACTTGGGAAGTTAACTGGTGGTCAAACATCGGGCTATCCACTCAGCTTAGCTATTAATTACCGCCCCAATTCCGAAGGCTACAGAAGCGAAAAAGGGCACAGAAAGTCTCATAGATAGACAGCATAAAGATTGGAAATCTCTGTCTTGAATCAGTGCATGGAGCTAGAGCGGTGTAAAACAAGTCCAAATTCTACTGAATGCGGTGGACAAGTTGCATAAGTTTGTACCGGGCTATCATCAGGTTTAAATATTTTGCGTGTCCTCTGTTGATTACAGTGTTAATGAAATCATAAATTCAATAGAGATGAGGGTTGAAGTTTTGCTTTAAATGTGGCATATTTGCTAGAGAAACTTATTAACCTCCTGAGTCCCAGCGTCGTCTGTAGGAGACACTAAACAAGGTCGCCAAGTGAAATAAAAGGCGTCATCGGTACCCATAATTAGTTAATTTTCTTGTAAATACATGGTAGTTCTGAAAAAAAAATGATTTTTAGCGAACATTTTGCATTCGTAGCTTATTTATGGTAAAAGGAAAATTGTATTTTCCGAGAGAAAGAAAGTTATAAGCTTGCGCATCTCGAAGTGTTCATATTTTTTATTATTTGTGCAATAAGAAATTATTATACACACTCTTGAATTCCTTAAACCTGCTGTTTGTATATAACATTATTTATTTCTTACTCAAATCTTCCCACTTCTGATTTTGAACGCTGTTATTTCAGTGTCACCTGTAAAAGACATTGGGCCAATGGGTATCAAAATCACTCGATTTGAAACTATAATTATGGCCTTTAATTCAGCTCGCAATAATATTCTTTAATTACTAACTGAATTTACCAAATGCAGATATTTAAAGGATACAGGAAAGAATCTGTATCTGTCAGAAAATGAAATGAAACATAATTAGTGATCACTATAATTACGTCTAATTAAAAAATTTCCAGAATTCGAAAGTATCGGACAGAAAAAACTATTACTCCCGTATTCGCAGACATCATATCTTGGAAATCACGAGTTTTCAGTAAAATACATCTTAAAATTGAGAAATTATTTTATATTGTAAGATAAAGAGAGAGAAAAAAAACGAATGAGAGATAAATTTTGGAAATTAGGACTCTTCTGCAAACAGTTCGGACAGGAATATTTTGGGATTCAAATTTTACACTATGCTAATTGTTATAAATTACTCATTAAATTAAGATTAATGAAATGTTTTAAATCAACATTATAACGTCACTTTGTCCCGATGTCTCTTCCAGGAGACATTTAATTTCCCAAAAATAAAAATTAAAATAATTTGTTTAACATTTTTTCAGTACTTTTTCATGTATTTAGAACCGATTGATATAAATTATTCTGAAATTTGTGGTTCAAAGTTGACCTTGGGTCTGAAGAGGTTATAGAATACAAAGCGCTCAAAATGAGGATTATTTGTCTCAATCAAATGTGTGGTTTGGAATTTTCTGGAGGGTAGGAATGATGCTAGAAATGAGTAATGAATGATGCGTCTGCGCGTGAGCTAAACGAACTTCGAACCGAGAACGACCGCCGATTAACCATTAGACTGCTTGCAAAGCGCATAGCGTGTTCAACGCCATAGTATTTTATGAAAAATGATTCACTGGGTCAACGATGAAATTTGTGATGTTCTTACTTTGTCTTACGTTATTTGTTACCGTTTGTTTCCTTGACGCTATCCGACGTTCAGAGTCAACGAAACTGACAACATTGATTCTAGGACCTCTATCTGGAACACCGAAAATGTATTTCCCTACGTAGGAGCGTCTAAGAAAAATTTGCAATTCACCACCTCAGACCAAATTTGCAATTCACTCTCTATAACCTCCTCAGACCCAAGGTCAACTTTGAACCACAAATTTCAGAATAATTTGTATCAATCGGTTCTAAATTCATTTGCAAATCACCGAAACCAGAACCGTTGAGTCTTAAGAAATTTAGTAATCCTGTGACGTTGGGCTATCCACGATTTTTTCTTCTCTCATCTCGAGGACTTTTATCGGGTTGAATTGCATAAAATTACGATTTCTTCCCAACCAAAATGAAACGGGATTAAGTAAATTAGATGAAGATGGAAGTGAAGTGAAGTGAATTAGAAATCGTGATATATGAATTATAAGCTATTAGTTGAAAAGACGAGAGAGAGGCAGAGGAAAAGGACTGGCAGCCCGAGCATTGTTACTCAGCTTAAAGTTATTCTGTTACTTTTGTGGATTGAACTTATTCCTACTAACAGCATTAATCTACGTGGTTCCTGTCAAAGTTAGTCCTGAAATCAACAACGAATGGATTGCTGAGAGATTTCCTATTTCAAACATATTAAGGACTGTGAGTCAGAGAGCGAGATTAATGCTCTAGAGAGAGCGAACTTGGTTATTCTACATTGATAATAAATAATTTCACTTGTTTAGTCTCGTGTTTTCTCAATTTGCGTTTTGTCACTTCGGCTTAATACATTAAATTGAGATGTGGCACAAAAGCAGAATAAAGACGGATAAACGCCACAACCCAATGAAAGTAAATAGTTAAGAAATAAGTAGAAAAATATGAGAATAAGTAGAATAACGCAAGATATTATCCCATACCGACAGTTTACCAAGTAGTTTACTTAGATGTTCACTCAGTTAGATGGTAATCCAGAAAGTGAGACAAATGAAGCTTTTGTTGAAGAATATATAATATTGAACGCGCGTCTTCCTTCACACCCAAACCCTCGTTCCCCTGAAGTAATCTCCAAATGGTAGATTATCTTAAAATAATTATCATGTAACTTAATGAATATATGAAATCCCTCTCAGCATCCTGAAAAGCCTTTCTCAAAATATGAGAAAATGAGTTCAGTTTTGCCTTTAAGAAAGGGACGGTTTGAAGATTTCTTGAAAATATAAAAGGCAAAATTTTATTTCTGCAAAATATTAGAGGCGCTTTTATCTATTTGAATCAAAATAATTGTTTTTTTAAATGTGTTGTTTTTGTAAGATACTCTTATGAATTGCCTGAACGGGAATTTTTAATAAACCCGGTATAAAAAATATCACAGAATAATCGATTCATTAGAATCTTTCTTGAATTTAATGAATATTCTTGTGAATGAAGGTCACCATGTTGTTCCATTCATTTGTTCCGAGCATTTCTCTTCCGCAATACACCCTTGACCTTCAACAGAGAGAAGAGGGGGGAGGAGAGTATTTAAAAATCAATATTTACAAAAGCTTCAACGAGCTCATCACATTCATTAGTAAAACATCGCCTCCATTCAATAAGCACCCATCATGCTCTCTAATGTCTTATGTTAGCCAGTAATTAATGGTTTCGAGAAAAAGAAAAAAGTAATACGCCCCCGCACTTTCCTCGGAGGGGGGAAGAATAAAAAAAAATTCGGTAGCTAAGTTTTCCCCCGGATATTGATGTGTAAATGACTTTTTTTTATGTTTTCCAGATAACCGATAAAACTTCTCGAAGTTCTGTAAGTGTGGTGACTTAAATTAGTGTAAATTTTCCTTCTTGAATATTTAATACTACTTAAGCAGTCAAATGAATTTTCCTAATTACGTATTCGTGACTTAAGTCACGTGTCAACACATTCATATAAAATGTTTAATGTTAGATACATAATATACCGATCTCCTAAAAGTTTAATTCCTCGTTCTTTAGAAATAAAAACCACGTGATTCCTTTTGATTTATTCAAAAAGAATCAAATTCAATTGAAAAAATATCTTAATTTTAATTATATGCATATATATGTCTCTGATTCTTCAATATAGACATTATTTTTCAAATTCAAGCTCCATTTGTATTTATGTTTCTATTTTATTAGATATAATAGGATAAGCTTGAAAATAGAAATATAGACGACATTTTAATCTTGTTATGATTTTACTGGAGGGTGAAGAAAAAATAGCAATTAGCTAACTATCTATAACTAATGGTTCCAGTAACGGACACTGACACTCACTAAATCCATACGCAGTTAAATTTTAAAATATTTAATAAAGAAACATCAATAAATTTGGCCGATTAAATCGACCCGAAACGAATTACAACTTCCTTGTACAAGAACAAACAAAGAAGAGTGTCAGATGGCTTATTAAAAGTATTATCGTTATGATGGAGAGCAGCTCTCTCTGGCGTTGAGGCAAGATGGTTACTTTAGTTGCATTATTTTCCACAGAGGGTTATAATTCCAAAAAAAAAAAACAACTGTTTCGTGGTTACTCGGAATAAGGTGCTATACATGAGGAAAGGAAGGAATCAAAGAACAATTTCGAACACTGAACTGTATTTGAAACTTCATTCTTTAGTGGGAATAATGCTCGATAATCGTGAAAACTATCTTGATTTTCAAAAATAGGAATGAAATGAAAATATTCATTGGTTCTTAAATTTAATTATATGCAAATATTTTGGGATGGATGGTATTTGATTATTTCTCCTTTATGTCAAAATACGACCGAGAACATTCGGCTAAGTACTACAAAAGCCAGTCGCTGTACAACACAACTAATTCCACAAAACGACGTTTATTTAATAAATATGTGAACGATTTTTACACGCACAACCCTCGTCTTCCGTAACTCTAACTGGAAAAAATCCATGCTCATATTTCGTTGAATTTCTTACCCGAATTGACCACCAATTTTGATGTTCAGTTTCTTACATGATGCTTTAAATGTCCTTTCGAAAGAAACACATTCGTCTCTAGAGAGAAAATGTTGCTTAAATAGTGAAAATACATATCGACATATTTATCTGTATGTGTATTGCTTGAATGTATCTCAACTTTAACGATCCAAAAGAGATATTCTTTATATATATATATATATATATATATATATGTGTGTGTGTGTGTGTGTGTGTGTTTGCATGCGTGCGTATCATAATACCATGAAAGTAAAACGAAGAAGACCCCATAAAAGCACATGATATTATTATGATGAAGTACAGTAATACTAACATATGAATACGCGCAAAGCGAATCCATCTCATCTATGTTAATTTCAAATATATACATTTAAAGCTGTTGTAGATAAATGGGATATGTATCTGCATGATCATACCTTATTCCTCTATGATATGCAATTGATACATTGTATCTCTGAAGAGAATCAAGGATTAACCAAGTTTTGCTCCATGAAGCTCTCCCTGCGTCAAATAAGAAAGCGAATTGTGGTCAAATAAAAATTCCATGCGTACATTAACGTTTCAGATTCTATCAAAGCAGTAATCCTACAAATGCGTCTTGCTCTATCTTGGGCAGGCGATAATTTTTTGCTGTAGAAAGATATGGAATGCCCAAAAGGTCACCAACATTGCTGTTCAATTTCATTGGGATTTGAACCCCCTTACAGAATTGGAAGATATAGTTACAGAAACAAAACGAATACACAATTTAATATATATTTATAGCAATATTAATGGAGTTAGGGGTGTTTCTCTCACAGAGCATGTATGAGAGAAAGCCAAATCGATGTTTATAGTTTCCACACCAAAGTGACGATCTCATTTTAAGAATTCAGGTTTCTGTGAAATACATATAATTTAATCCTATTTTTAAGTCATTGGTTTCAACATAAAATATAAATTACAATAGTTTTGAATAAATAAATATTGTTATTTGCTTAAAGTAAATTTTTGTTTGTTTCGATCCACCCTTTAATAGAAGTCTTATTTCAAAACAAAAATCTTTTTTTAAAAAAAAAATAAACGTAACGTATCATAAAAAAATAGTTACAATCAATGACAGTACTTATTACAGATTTTGGTAACATAAGTTTTATGTTTCAGTCTATCTAAAGTTTTAGTACAATTTTTTTTCTAACCAAAGCATTTTTTTTATTAATATGTGTAACGTTCCAAAAGTAAAGTGATCATTGTACTTTTTATAGGTTTTGATATTTGGAAGATCATATCCCATGGGAAATAGTCTTATCCAAATTTAGATAGAACTATTTAATTTTTATAGGCTTGTTATTCGCAAGAATATATCCAATGTGAAATAATATGATCTAAGTTTAGAAAAAAACATTTAATTTATATTAAAAATATCGAATAAAACTTTTGGAAAATAACAAATTGTAGTTTTGGAGTGAAATGTTCTCAAAAGTATTCTCGGTGGCATCATTGAAAATGCATATGACAAGGAGGCTTTAATTATGAAATTTATAGAGTTTTTAATGAGCAATAAATGTATTATAAAGTGAAACGAATGAACTGCGCTTTTCCTAATGTTAGAACGGATGGAAAAAACCCCAATAAAGAAGTTTTGTTGCAGAGACCTTTAGAAGTCGGAAAAGAGGAAGACCCAAACTACGGTGGCTCCATTCTGTTGGATCGTATTTTAAGGTGATTGGGCAGAAGAATTAGCAGACTTCGAGAAAAGGCAGGATGTCTTGGAGGAATCTTCAAAAATAAGCCTAAACCCACTTTGGGCGCTGAGACAAATACGATAATGAATCAAATATTAGTCCGTGTTTCAAATGTTTTCTCAAAATGATATATATATATGACAGATAGGTCACAATATCTGATTCTCATTCTTCGTTATGAGAGAAAATCGTCTGAAATAATCTTCAGCATTATTAACTCAATACAATACATATTTTTGTGTTCAAACTACTATCCCTCTTGGACTTACTTTCTTTAGATAGGCATCATAACATCAAGGTATGTAGCGATTTATTTCCAATTGGAATTCCTGTCCTTGTTAAGCACGGGGGGGTGGGGATACTTTAGTAAATCTTTTCTGTATTCGACTCTTCTACTCAACTAACGTTATCTGTTTTAATATTTTTCAAAAGCTTAGATCACTATAGTAGTCATAGATTGCATCATAGTCATAGATGGCGCCACTATACACCTTCACTCGCTCACAATGAAAACTATTATCGAGCTAGCTTCAATTTTCTATAAAATACTTCAAAGACGTTTCACCCAATATTGACGTTAGTTATTTTTGATTTTTAATGTAAAAATTCTGTTTTTCTATGCTTAGAAACTTGTTAAACAATATCTATATTTTTCATCAACCTAACTTAGACAATTAGAATCAGATGCTCTTTTTTTCCGAAAAGAATACTCATTAATTTCAATTCCGTATTTAAATGTACAAATACTATATTCAAATGAATGATGATGAAAAAAATATAAAATCACTTATAATTAAATTATAAGGAAATAAAATTTCGTTTATTTCAGTAATAATTATTTTTAAAAAAAAACTGCAAAAAGGAATACAGTCTTACTTCAGTTAACACGCACTGGTTATTAACTATAACCCATGCCTCCCTCAATAGGGTTAAGGGAGGCATGAGTTATAATATTCACATTAAAAATGTAATATATGTTTGCTAAGGTTGGTGTTTGTAGCCATTATCCAGTCCGTTCCTTTATCTTTAGCAACGCTATCAACAAACTGACATAGTTTATCATTTTTGTTCAACCATTTACGTAGCTGAGACTCAAATCAAGCGCTTGGAAATTTCTGTCTGTCTTGCCCCTTTTCGAATTCATTCGGTAACATTGAGTTCTTCTCGATATCGTATACTCATTTTACTGACGTTTGCACTTTATCGACGTTATTTTTAATTAGAACGAAAATCACATATTCAATACAAAATATTTTTCTCTCTTAAGATATGACCAAAACAAAATGGTTGAATGTACAATTAATCTCACTAACCACGAGACCTTGAAATTATATATCATACAAAATTAAGCCAAAATAGAACATTTCACTTTAGAGAAATTGTGATTGTTTCATATAAAATAGAAATGTAAAGAAAGAAAATAATAAATATTTAGGACTGAAATTAAATGCGATTTTTTATCGAGGGAGCTGTAGTAAAACCGTGCGTAAAGCAGACTTGTATGTTACTGAACCGCGTGTTAGTGAAACCGACAGTATCTAGTTAATTGTGGAGAAGGGAGCAGAATGAGAAGTGTTCCACAGTAGAAATTGATTCCAGGCGAATTTTTAAGAATTTTATACGGAAAAATTAAGATAAAAAAAAAGAGTGGGAAGAAAAATGCTTTCAAATTTAAATTTCCGAGTTTAATTAAAAACCGTAAGCGCCTAAAAAATTACCCAAACTAGGATTCTCTATAACAAAAAAGAATTATGCGATGTAGAAAGAATGAAAAAGCTATGAAAAGGCTGTGTACCGACTCCTTTTGATTACCTTTCTTTTTTATCGTGTTTGCTGCAGAGGGCGCCTTTAATTATGAAAGGTAAACGTTTACTACAGGGAAAACAGCCTTCACAACCTGTTACTCGCCTTCGAAAAGGCGGATCCCTTTCTACCATCTATATCACGCCCCCCCCCCCCCCCAAAGAAAAAATAGGCTCCCTCCCTTCTTCATTTGCATATTGCAGGGGAGAATGATTTTTCTTCGGCTGTGTGGAGAATTACCGGAAAACTCCGGTTTTTAATTTTCCCGATTTCACGCTTCCTGAGAGTGATTACCGGATGAGAGGGGAGGGAGCGTAGAGAGCATTTCAAGACGAGGAAGCGCCGGGAACGAGGCTTTAATGAGCCGAAAACTTCCCGCTTTCACTCTGACAGACGATAAAAATTAGGATTACTTCGCGAGCTTCCAGTGAAACGGAGGGAGAAATGCGGGACCCACCCCATGCGTGAATGGGACATACCCACTTATACTCCTACCATTTTTAATAGAGTGAGAATTACCTTTCGTATGCTTAAATAACGAAGTGGCTATTTGTATTCACGGACTACGATCACATAATGAAAGGATTACGGGCTGATGGGTTCGAAACCTGATTCCAACAAAAGTCTTAAGGGGATATGTTGAATCCTGTTGCCTTCGAATCGACAGATTAATAAACGTCGCACTGAGAAGCATTGCAATGACTATTGGGAACGGACCTCGTCATTTGGAACCTTAGTCGAGTAACGAGCAAGACACTGAGCTGGCACCACCTTCTTTAGACTTCTATACCATGAGGGGAGAGCCTCGTCAGATTTAACGTACATCAGTCCATCTACATGATAGATATTCAGTGGCAACAGGACTCGATCCCGCAACTCGATGGAAACGATCATTGACCATTAGGCTACCACGTCCAGGGGAGTTTAATGCCGACGTTGATTTTGAATTCTCTGTAGCTTCTAGAAGGATGTTCATAATGAATTCTCACGAGGTTTGGTTTTATTAACAACGCACTGGAAGCAACACGAGGGCTATTGGCGACGGACCTCCTAATTTTGAACCTCGGTCAAGTGACGAGGACAGCATTTGAGCCAGAACCCACTCTCCTAACTTCCACACTATGCCAACGGGAAGACTTTAGGCCTCGTCAGATTTAACGTGCATCAGTCCCGGCTACACGAAGGGTCAAATACCACCGGTCGTGAGTCCGTGATCATGACCGCGAGGCTAACGTGGTCATTTTTCCACGAGGGGAGTTTTAAAGAGGCGGTTGAAGTGGACTTCCTTTCACACTTTCCGAACTTCCATACAACGCTATCTGAAAAGTTCAAGGTTAAGTTGAGTTTAACTTTCCAGTCATGAAGGGCACAACTGTGTTCTTTACGGTAATTGTAACTTTCTACCAAGAAGGGCACAACAGTTAAAAAACAGTGAATAAGACAGGTTCACATCCTACACCCACTTCTGTCACCAATTCACACCACTGACTTCTTTTGAGAGTAAACTGAATGAAACAAGCTTTGTGAGAAAGAAAAAGTATGGGCCGATTAATACATTAACACTCTTTAATCGGATACATTTCCGACCACGGCCGGATAATCGAGCGTCAGATAAATTTTAAAAGGAATAAACCCCTGCAGATAAAAATTTTAAGCGAATCAAACACGAAATTGATGTGTTTATACACGTTAACGTTGTAATGAAGGTATAACTAATAAAGGTAATTTTGTAGTGAAGTCATGAGAATAATAGATGGAAATAAATTTTTCATCTTGATTTTTTGGTGAAATAATTAAAACCTTACGATACCTCTACGGAACATCATTTTCAAATGAATTTATTAACATTTAATAAATAAAAAAAAATACCTTCCGACTTCGTTAGATATATTTTATAATCTATCTCTAGTGATATAATTTCTTACGACAGGTCAATTACATGTTTAATAGTTATAACATCCTTTTAGAAGAGAATTCATTTCAGTGTTTATCTCGATACAACAGACTCTATAAAAAGGGAAGAAAGAATAAAAACCGTGTTTTGAGGAGAGATTGTGTCATTAACCAAATCAGCAAAATCCTTACACAGAAACCCCATCCAACATTCCACTCTGTAAATTAAGCGGAATGTCATCGCATTAATCAACAATCGCTAATGGATTTCCTACTTTTCCTTTTTGGGACCACTCTCGCTCTCTGTCCCGATAAAGTGCAGTTCATTTAACCTCTTGTAGAGAGCATTTTGCTGAAAGGGTTGGCAACATCGAGTCGACACTACGGGAAGCCATGATTAATTTAGTTCTAGAATCACTCCTGGGCTTCCGAAACCGAACGCATTTCCTCTTCGAAGCAAGACAGGGAATAACAGTCGACTCTGGGATGTTTCCTTTACGTGAAAGTAATTTTGACTCGGTGTATTTTCGCCTTATGAAAATAGATTCACATAAATAGTTTTTCAAATGAAAATTAATAAGTCTATACACACAAACTCTAGGAATGAGAATTGTAATTCTAAATAGGATGACAGGAATTGTCATTGTTTTATTAATGTCACAATGAGAAGAAACGCGAGGGCTATTGGCAACGAATCTCGTAATATCAAACTTCGATCAAGTGACGAGGACTACATCTGTTAGCCGCGACACCTCTCTCTTTAAACTTCCCAGTACACGGCAGGTCTTTAGTGGCATCAGTGCTTGAATCCACGACCTCCTAAATTGTTTTACAGAAACAAGTGGCAGTCAATGGCCATCAGATCAGGGCTATGCTGAGGGGATTCATGTTATTCTCAGCCATATGAGGCAAATGAAATATCTGGTTCGACGATCTGCTTTTGGACAGTCATTGTCTTACAGCAAAACAATTCCTTTACAGAGAGATTCGAGACATGATTTTTTGTTTTGTTAATAGACGACGCAGTTTAGTTACGGTGTCCCAATATGCAACTTACTGTGTCACATTAAGGTAAAAATTTCTCAAGCAACCCCCTCCCTGTCGAAATCCAAAATACAGTCCCATGATTTTTGCATGCTGAAATTGATTGCTAGACCTTCACATTTTTGAGTGATGTGTATTGCTTCAGTTCCGCTCTATTAAACTCTCTCATCCGTTTTCTTGCCATCCCATCCCTCATATTGTTTTCTCTCATGCACTTCATTAATCTGCTGATGATTTTCGGAAGATTTCACACCTTTTGCATGCAGGAAAAGAATCTCAATCTCAGTGCGTATTTTACAACCGGTGACATTTTCAGTTGTGTTTGGAATTTATTATTGTGTGAAGTATTTTAAATGCGCACAAACAAACAAAAAAAGCGGATGAATGCTTCCTTACTGGCGTCTGTAATTAATCATACAATATATAGGTATGCAGTGCACCTGCCTATAAAGGCGTCAGTGAAGCTCCCATATGTAAAAAACGGTACTTGCTTAAAAAACATGCCGAGTAACATTATATAAATTGTATATCTCCTTAATAATCACCCTAACTTATATTAAGGGCAGGTCGCTTTGTTATCTAACAATGTTCCCAAAATTTGGATCGCACACTATGAGAGGACAGCCTTAGAAGATCAAAATGAGTTATTTTTCACATTTTAAAGTCACCCTCCTCTATCCAATCATTCGTTTTCAGAAACCAGTTTCAATCTTTTTCACAGGGCGCGGGCTTTACCCCTATGAATGAAGAAGCGGAAATTAAAATCCATCGATTCTGACACATTTCTTTCAGAGCCACGGCATTTCTCTGGACGTCGAGGGGAAATGGACCCAGGGCACTGCGCGGGAAGAGATTTAATTTCCAGCCCCATTAATTTCCTATTTGACAGATTAGCGACGTTTTTACCCGCCCCAGGCTAATTGGACCTTTTCATTGCACCACATGGAAACGCTCCCTCCGTTGAAAGAGGGATGCTGTTTCATTGATTGCTGCGTGCGTTGGGCTCGGGTTGTAAGTCACAGAAACATCCTTCTCTGATGTCAAATATCGGTTAGTTGTGGGAAACTTCTGGCCTCTTGGGATATACAGGGTGTTTATAAATTATGTCATAACTTTGAAGAGCTATTGTTACAATACTAAAAATTATCCACTTTTGGGTAGAATTAAATTTAAAGTAAAAATATAACTCAAAAGTTGTATGCAAAGCTTTGCCTCCATATTATCGTTTTAATTTTGGCTTTTTTAACAGCAATTCAAATTCATACATTCAGAACTTCGACTAATTTCCTCCCTCGACTCATCCACCCGAGCCCCGTTAATGAAATCTAGATCATTCTACATTAAATTAAGGGAAAATATATGTATTGTTTTGAATTAAAGGTATTTGTTCGAAATATAAGTTAGAAAAACTGTCTTACAGTTACAGTTACAACACGGTGCTGCTGCTAAATTATTAGCGATCAAAAGGCACCGTGCAGTCAGTCTGCTTAGAACCTACGTCATTTATACTAGGTTTGCTGCAAGCAGACTTGCTACTGCAATTTCGTATTGTCTATGCATTCCTTCCCCACGTCCAGTAATGCACATCCACACTATTCAGTAGGGTTGCGGATTAGGCATACAATGTGTTTTGCTTACCTACACAATACGTCCCGCAGGTTCTTTCAAATGAGCTCGGATTGGAACAAGAATATAGAAAAAAAAAATATGGCGATAGTTGATTCAATATACTGAGACTGATAGTTGATTCAATATACCCAAAGTAATTAGATATGATACAAATGACTCAGGGTAGAAAGTTCTTTGGTACTTTTATGTAAAATAAAAGAGTTCAAATTTTCGTTCAGGTAACCCAGCCCTGCGAGCCACAGATGGGTACCGGGCAGGCCACATGCAGTCCGGGTGTCACTCATGCCTGGATCAGACTTTCCTTTAAATTTACTTTGTCTATAATGCTAATATTTTCCGCATTATGAAAAAAAATTGTTCTAACATAATCAACATACTTTTTTATTATTCACAAATTTTAAGTATTTCGCAACGTTTGTACAAAAATTATGAGACATTTAGATTATAAAATTAAAATTTTTATTAAACTTAATTTTTGAAATTATTATTATGGTTAGTGAATAGAAATTTATTCTAAAAGTACGCACACGACATAAAAATATGAATACGGTCAACCATCCTATGTAATTACTATGCTCCTATGTAATTACTAATGTTTACAAATTTAATTTTATCATCATCGGCATTTTGTCATTATCGATCGTGTGTTTAGTTGTGGTCACATTGAGCAGTTACTATTTTTCAAGCTTTAAAATGTTATTTTTAATTTAACTTACTCGAAAGTTTTGTAATTGTAGTCGTCCAAATTTATAGTATATTCTTCTTTGAACACTCTATATTACTTAATTCTTTTGAGTTTTTTAAACTAAGAAAAGATATTCATTTAAAAACGAAAATCAGATATTTAATTCGTAAATATCAAATAACTGTTCTCTTTAATAATGTTTCTTTTGTAAAATAAAATGTTTCAATTACAATACTTTTAAAGAGAACAAATGTCTCTTACATATGAAAATATTAATAATGCAATAGCGTACCCATGTAATAACTCTGGACGTTGCTTATCATCGCTGCATGAAAAAATGCAATTTTGTAGTTAAGAATTACCACTGAGTAAAAAATAAATGTTGTAGTATATCAGCCTTTATTCTCCTATTTAAAACTGTTCGAGTATTGGTGTAATTTTATTAAACTATAAAAGTTAAAAAATAAAGAACATTTAAGAAAAACTATTAAGATATTATGAGAATAAAAGTTGCATTTTAGGGGGTGCACTTTTTATAGAGATACTCCCCACTCTCATCATCTGCAAATACTGACACAGTGACACTTCATCTGAGAGAGCAAGAACTTTATTATTATTTTCAGGAATTGGCTTAGTTGAAATCTTTTTTTATCTTCCTAATGAATACAATTTAAGCAGCAGGGGAGGGAAAAAAGTCTTATGTTTAAAATTTAAAATATCTATAACAATATAATGACAGAATTATCCGGAAATATTTCAGTTTCGAGAGATAATCTCGAGGGGTGAATGTGCCCTTTGCAGTCCCCCGAGTATGCCACTGCAACAACGCATCCTTTCAAAACAGCTCTTTTAATTGCTTTCACAACACCGAGCTCTTAATTTGCGTCATCTCGGACCATCGATTGATATTGACACTTGAATACGTTGCATAATGAGTTTCAAGAAGCGATACAATCGGTGATGGCTTTTCTTTCTCGGAGACAAACAATACCTCCGAAACGTTCCTATGTGAAGAAAACCGATCTTTTCACGTAAAAGATCGCGAAGCTTTAAAATAATTTATTTCCCATTCCTCATTAGGAAAGAATGGTTCCATAAGGAACTCATCTTGCACGAGATCACTTGTTAACATTCCCAACTATAGGGTATTAAATCCGAAAGGTATTATTATCGAATTATATTCCACAGCTAATAAGGCACAATAAAAAAAGAGAAAGAGAGGGCGCTGCATTGTGCGGTGCAGCGCCAGAAGTTGCCTGATAGATTTATGTAGAGGCTCAGCTGCTGTGCTTCGTTTTTTATTCTCCTCGGATTATCCGTTTATTGCAGCGAAGAATCTGTCCTTTAATTCAAATGAAGGGCGGAATTTTGTGTTGTTGCATTCGCTCATAAAAGAGTTTGTTCGTCGACTTTATCTTTCGGCCTACATTGTGCTCTTAATAAGTCTCGAGGAATATTGCATCTTCGGATGAATTTTTCGCAACACTCGATGGATTCTGGGATATTTTTCCGGGGAAATTTATTAAATAGAGGTTCACCCTTTTCTGTGTCTAATCTCAGAAATATTCTTTAGGTTATTGTTCCATCTTCTTAGAGGAAAAGACAATTGAATAACTGGGAGACTCCATAACTTTTCGAACTCTAAATTACGTATCTCAATTCTGTGATACTTATTGGAGCTATTTCCTTTCGAAATTAAATTTCTTTCATAAAGAAGATTTATAAATTAGTTTTTTAAATATTTTTACATACCGGTGACTACTACTTTAATCTTAATGGAGTTCAAAATGTCTTTATGCAAAACGGAGAGGAGTGCAAACTACAGTATCATTCTCATCTCCTTAGATTTGGATTAGTTCCGTTGACTAGTGTCTACTGGAAAGTTTTGAGGAAACATAACAATTCTGGGCCATAGTCAAAAGATAAGAATGATCTAAAAAAGGAATTTCATTCTCACACAATCTCCTTATGCGATCCGGTTCAAATTAACAATCAGCTCTTGTATTACGTGCTCTAATACATTTCCACCTTCAATTAACCTTTTGAGCTACATTATGACGTTATTTGATTTGAGAACCTCGCCTCGTGAATAAACCATGAATTATGTAAATTGGTATATAAGAAGCGCAGTAAACAGGAAGTAATCAAATTGAGAGGTTGGAGGAATCGTGTGGAGAATCTAAAATATATTAGCGCGATAGATATGTGAAGGTTAGGATCGGTATATTGAAAAGAACCAAGCTCCTTTTAAGAGATAAAATAGTTTATTAAAAGATGAAAATTTAAAGAAAAAGACGGATACGCATTTCTGTGGGCGGATACATCCAGATCTAACCTTCTAATCTGCGTTGAAGGTGGCGCTGCTGTAACACAGAGGGACAATTCCCATAGATTTAAGGTTAGTGAAATCATAGTGCTCACAATATTAGAGCAAAAAAAAAGTTATATGATAGTCGGAGAACCGATATTTTACACGGAAACTGTTTGCACGTGTTTATTTCTGATTCAGATCTAGTGTTACTGCTTGTAAGTAGAATTTTCAACTATAATCTTAGGTTGAGTACATGAGATATTATCCGCTCCTTATACATCATATTAGTTGCTTTGTGATAAATCTATAGAATAGAATAAAAATAGTTTGATTTTCCTTAAACTGAATCTCCCTTGAATGAGCATTTATTAAGTTTCGAGGGTTCGGAACCATAATAACGAAGAGGAGGTGTCACATCTGGCAACCATCCCGACAAATTTTCGGAGGAATCCAGTTTTTAATCTTCTCTAGCCACAAAGCTCTTACCTTTAACCAGAGGGTTGGATCCAAGTAACGGATACCCTCGTTCTCTTTATTTCAATAAGAGTAATGACCGAAATCTATTACGGCACTACGACTTTATTACAGGCGAAATAACTTTTATATGTCACAGATTGCCTCTCAAATATATCCATTGAGGTATTTTTCTGGCAAACTTACGAATTCTGGGCAGATATATATCTTGGCTGTTGCACAATGGCCAATTTGTAAGCGCGGAGTTTCAAATCGAAATGCAAAACATGTCCTACTGAACAATTACTGAAGCTAAGTTCAGAAGAATATTTCCAAACAGATCGATTGCGCAGCACGGCTTGTCGGATGCTTTTCTCGTTTTCAGGAGCACGTACTGTTCCTGTAACCTTCGATGGCATTTCGCTGATTAGTGTACCTCGCGTACTAAATGCTAACCTCCATCGTAGGATAATGTTACCAGCGTGAATTGCTAGATTTTTACGAATATCGAATGACTAAACTGCCATAAAAGGTTCGCTACTCTTGACGAACATGCGAACGCATGAATACGGATTTTTATCGTCCATGCTTTCAAGTGAAAATAAATACTAAGACTTGACGAATCTAATTCTTTCTACCAGTCCAGCCTCATTCACTTAACCTGGTGTTGAATTCTAGCGATTTTAATGACCCCCAGTCCTTTTTGCCTCAACCTATTTATTCTTTAAACAAAAATAGGGAGCCTTGCTTTCTGACATTCTTTCATATAAAATAGATATATTTTATTTTAAACATTCACTGTTAGTAATTATATTAAGTCACACCGTTTTCTATCCGGTTGAAAATGAAGTTCGCCATTGAAAAATAGAAAAGTGGCGATCCTAATTCTTAATTATTTACCAAGCTATTTCCTCAATTACGGAGTCGTAGAGATGGGAATGCAATCGTACAGATGCTCCTAATCCGATTAATACTTCGCATTTTTCCCCCAGGAAACGACTCGCATTAAATATTCTACGTTACGGCTTTAATAGTGGGAAGAATAATTCGGAGACGAGGCATATTTTATTAGAGAGAATTAAAATTCTCTCCAATATCTTAGAAAATATTTTAATCACTTTATTAAGTTCCATTTGTTACAATATGGGCAGGGACGTAGTATTATTTGAAATAAATTCGCAATGAAAAGGAAAATCAAATTATTGCTGAAAATTTTAATTAGTTTTGAAGATTAATGCGCCTTCTGCATTCGTAAATAGACTGCAGGCCATTATAATTGCTGCACTAGGAATGAAAGCAAATAACGGAATCTTATTTACTTTACGCACACGGAGCAATTTAGAAAGACATGATCGAATTTATGAATGCTTTGGGGAGGTTTCAACTCTAGGCCAGAGTTCATGAATCAGATTAGCTTGGTCAAAAGAATACATGAGCAGATGTTCTCAATCAGATCAGAAAAACGTGATGGTCGAGCAGCTATGTATCGAGGCAGGATAGCATATGCACCACGTATTGTCATGTTGAAAAGTAATGTCATGGAAGGAACAGTAATGACCTTTACACGTCAGAATTGAAACGGTCCAATTGACCCTTCCCATACCATCACCACAGATGCTGTGCTCGTGTGATGTCGACGAATGCAAGTTAGAAACGTTTCTTATCCTTTGTGCTTCCATACAAAGATACGTCCATTATGACGATGCAACAGGATAAGTCTAAATAAGTTATGTTATTCCACAGTCGATCATGGAACCATTATCCTTTTTTATGGTTCCATACAAGATTACGTCCATCGTAACGTTGTACATAGAACTGGGATGATGACTCTAAATAGACAACGGAATGCCATTTCTACACTGTCAATTATTGTTCTACACACCACTGTAGACCCACGTCTATATGCTGAAGCGTCAAAGGAAGTCACAACAAGGATCACTGTGCTAACGATGAGTGGTGTTGCAGATGCCATGGGACTGTTCAGGGGGACACTTGTAGTCCTACAAACGAGTTTAGCTCTTTGTCTTAGGGTATGTGACATAGTTGTAAGGTCCCACAAGACCGCATGGACAGCATGTCCGACCTCTCAGTTGTTAAAGGTTTAAGAGCACTCTGATCCTGAAAAGATTCTAAATTATTGTCTTGCACCCATAGATTTCATATTCATACACGATTAAAAAAGCAGCATATCACTGAACTCAGTTCGCAATTCTACCTCGGTCTGGCTCTAACTGGTTCTGGTAGGAGTTTCCCCTTCTTAAAAGATGCATAGCACGACTTTTATAAAGCCAAACAACGTTTAAATATGATTTGCGAATGAGAAATCCGCTGCACTGTTTTACAATTTATACAGACACCAGATCATATTATATACACTTGAATCGTTCAAATTCTAACGATTTGCATATCTCAGCATGTTGATTACGCTGGATTTATATATCTGTTAACGATTTGCATATCCTAGCATTCACGCCAATTCGATCTTTGTTGACTGCCATCTTTATGAAGTGACCATTTTAAAGGACAATAGTGCGTTATGAAATAATTTGCTTTCTAAAGAAAACTTACAACGAAAAAATAACCAATAAATAAAGGTTCGTAATTACCATACATTTAAATTTCTTATATATGATGTTTCTTTCTTTCTTTCGTTGAGGCTTAGCGACTTATTCTGGTTTAATTTTAACTTGATAATAAATTAGTTATTTCAGATGTTCAGTAGCATCACAGAAATCTATCATTGAAAATCTCAGAAAAGAAATGTATCGCTAAGAGTTCAAAGTCCAGTATGAATCACGTTTGGCTGAGTCCTGAATGTATTCAAATTTTAACAGAAAAGAAAATCTTGCGTATACAGTTTTTTGAGGCTTTGGTGAAATTATATATATATATCATGATGATTGAAGTTTTTTTAACTGGATAATTTGAGAAAGGTTCTCTTTCTTTCATGTCGATTCATAAATAAGAGAAAAATTTAAGTTAATAAGTCGAAATATTTTTAAAAAGGATGAAATCTATTTGAAACAGATTCATCCAAGCATCTAAATAAAAAAAAAACTGATACATATATATTTATATATTAATATTTTACAAAGTATTTAGATTTGGTTTTATCTCTCACGCGCGTTTCCTTTAGAATTTATTCTATAATTAAACAGAAATTGATTCAGAAAATTTCTTTTCTAAAAATTAAGAACAACGCGATTTGATTGAGTATCCAGATAATGGAATATTCTGTGTACTTTACATGAAATTATGCGTTTGAAAACTTTTAGCAATAATCTAATTTAATAAAGTACAATTTATCGGTTGGAAAGCCAGATTAACAAAAGCAAACTATTAATAAATGATTTTCTGGAAAATGCATATTTTATAGTAAGAAAAAGTATCCTGTAATCTTGACATGCGGGACAATATTCTCCTTCAACTAAAGGCGGAATAAAATGATGATTCGAGTTTCTTCTCGTACTCAACAAAACGTGACTTAGACTTTGGGTGCGAGATTATTTAAAGTAAATGGGTAGGGGGAAAATACTTTCATTTAATCTTTTCCAGAAGAAAACTTATTCAAATTTGACTGGTTAGATACTTTAATTTAAAATATCAAAAATGAACTTTTAAAGGTTTCTTTAGGATTTTTTTTTTTTGAGTGAAAAAGATTTTAGTTTTAAAAAAACTTTTAATTTATAATAATTAAATTACAAGTGATAGTAGTGGAAAATATGCATATGATACTTTAAAAGGTTGGTGTAAAGTAGAAGACATGTTTCTTTCATAAAAAAAAGTTTTCTGGAATAAGTAAATAAAAAAAAACGCGATAGGATATTTGGAAATGTAAATTCTAAATAGGGTGATGCGAAAACGCTTAAAAGATTTAAATTGAAAAAATATGCTTTACTTACCATTAAAATAATAATTATAAACGAGTATTATTTAAAGATAATGAAAATCTGGAATTTATAAAACTTTTAGTCAAAATCAATATGTTTCACAATTATTCACTGCGTCTTATTTCAGATATTTTGTTAAATTTGTTTCTATGTAGATATTTTTAAAACAACATTATTACGCAAATATAAATTCGTGCACGGATGATATGGCACATTTTAAATTGAAACTTCAATATTAGAGTACAATTTACTTTGTGAAGCTCTGGTTTTTTTTTTTTTACTTTTTGACGAAAAAAATCGTTACATATACATGTATCAAATATTATGTTATTTATATATCAAAATTCATCATACCTATCAAATTATAAATCAAGAAATGTTTATAAAAATAAATAAAATATCAAAAAATTAAGAAAATATAAAATTTGAAGACAAAAAATTGAAAAATCGGAAAAAAACCGTAAACCTTTTTTTTAAAAAAAATAAAATATTTAATAATAATATATTTAATGTTGTAACAGGTTTTAGACTGTTTAATAGGGTTATTCTAGAATTATAAGCCTAATTATCCCCATTAACAAAATGAACAATTGAAAATGGTTATAACATCAAAAGTATAAATTGGAAAAAAATTCTGAAAACTAATGATTAAAAAAATTTAAAAACACAAATCTTCAAAAACCGAAAGCTACTGCATCACTCCTCAATATTTTTTAAAATATTTATTTGTATTTTAAATCTGAGATGAGTCCACAAAATTGCATAAGTTTTCTATAAACAAAAATCCTATTTTTGGAGTTGCATTTAAGTTGAAATGCTGAATGAATCATCTGAATTGCTTATTTCTAGTAGATTTCTGATTTCGTGAACTTGATTTCACCATACAGTTTAGCTCATTTTGTAGCTAGTGCAGAACTCATTAACCCACTTTTTAACTGTAAAATATGAATCTTAAGAAATTTCTACTGGTTTCCCATTCTGTAAATCCAATATCCATTACAATATGCGCAACAATGCGCATTCTACTTTTAAGAAACTTCCATCAGAATTATTAGAGATAAATTTCAAGGAACTGAAACAATCCTCCTGCATTTTACTTTGATCTAGTACCTCGTGCTTAAAAGTCTGTCATAATGCGTGCTTTTAAAAACAAAAAATATTGAATCTTAGAGGTAAATTGGGAAAAGGCGAATGAAAGTAAAGCAATCCACTTAAATATATCAGCAATAAATATGACGATTTATTCAATATTCTAAATGAATTTTTACGCGTCTAAAAAGAAGCGTAAAATTTATTTTAAATAAAAATCTAACTCTACTCTTTTTCTATAACGTTTTTTGAACTCATAATGGTTAAATGTTTGCTCGTTCATTAATGTCGCTCTTGGAAGAAACACGAGGGCTATTGGGGACGAATTTCTTAATTTGGAGCTCCGGTCAAATCATAACGGGTATTACGCCCTTTAACTAACCTCTGGGATATATGAGAACCTCACCTTATGAAAGAACCATGGCACATATAAATTAGCTTTACTGTATGAGTATTATACTTAATAAGGAAATGTATACATTCATAGGGACACTCTATTGTCTCCATGAGAAGAGAGTGAATATATGGCTTGAATCTCCCAAAACTAGAAGTCTGCTGAATCGTCTGTTTAAAACTTCCTATATAAGTAGAAAAAGTAGTTTTCTATTAGGAAGGCGAATCTGGATCACTAATCGTATTAATTTGTTTTGTTACAGCTCATCCATACTGCAAAAAAAAACTGGTTAAATATTTTAGAGCGGAACTGCTTTGAGGGATTATGCCTGATACATCTAGCGACGCTATTTTGTAACTAAAGAACCAAGTCGATATCTGATCTGCATTCCACCCCCCCACACACACACACGAGAAGACTTGGAGCCTCACCAAATTGGATGGGCCTCGGTCTTGCAACAAGACTCGTCTCTTGCAGAATCATGATTTCCTATTCAGCAAAATCAACGCCGTCCTTGAGCTCTCGACCCAGACCACTCGTCATCCGTTATCGCCTCATAATTGTTCAATGACTCAAGGTGAGGCGTTTATCCATTATTATTTAGCTCTTGTGCCACATCTCTATTTAATGTATTAAGCCGAAGTGACAAAACGCAAATTGTGAAAACACGAGGCTCAACAAGTGGAAATATTTGTTATCAATGCAGAATAACCAAGGTCGCTCTCTCTAGAGCTCCACCCTAACTCACAGTCCTTAATTATGATTGAAATAGGAAATCTCTCACCAATCCATTCGTTGTTGATTTCAGGACTATCTTTGACAGGAACCACGTACATTAATACTGTTAGTAGCATTCAGTTAGATCTACAAAAGTAACAGCACAACATTAAGCTCAGTAACAATGCTCGGGCTTCCAGTCCTTATATCTCTCCTCCTTTTCCATTAGTTGCATACGATTTATATATCAATATATCTGAATCACTTCACTTCTACCTTCATCTGAAATAACGAATTATGTTTCATTTTAGCCAGGAAGAAATTGTTATTTTATGCAACTAAACTTGATAAAAATCCCCGAGCTTAGTGAAGAGAAAATCGTATATAGCTCGATGTCACAAAGGGACATTACATTAAGCGAGTTAAAATTGACATCATGACCTCTTTATACCGGACGAACTGATTGAAATATTTTAATTAAAAATCTTTTTTTTATTTACACTGGTTAATTAAGAGAATTTGCACATTTTGTAGGATTTCAAGAAAAAAATTGAACAAAATGTAAAAATACTGTTTTGAGCCAAAGATGCAAATCTTGTACGTCGAATATGTAAGCGTATACGTGTATAGGGACGGAACTAGTCGATAAACAGGATTTATAAGCACGCGTGCCAAAATCCGCATTTCGTTCGCTAATGCATTTCGCCGAATTTCTTGGAGTTTTTTTGCATCAATCGCTTAAATTATAGTTCAAACAGTAAAAGTGAGCAACGACCAACGTTTAGATGATGGAATGAGATGACGAATTGTGGGTAGGCTAGATGCAGGCCAGTCTCAAATCCAAATTTGCAGAGAATTCGATTTAACGCCCAGCGTCGTGTCCAACTTATTGAAACAGTTTAAGGATATCGGATCCGTTGAGAGAAAGCCTGGCCAAGTTCGTCCAAGAACCTTGACGGCCAGAAAAAATCACCATTTGTCCATTAGAGATAGGCGTAACAAGGATGCTACAGCTTCTCAGGTCTTTCATGAGTTATATACAGCCCCAATAACCCAAGTTTCAAGGATGACTCTTTCCAGAAGACTTCAGGAGAGAGGGCTGTTTGCAAGCAGACTTGGGGTTTGCGTCCCGCTCAGTTCTGCGAACAGGAAAGTCCGCTTAAAATGAGGCAGAGATCATATACATTGGAGCATGAATCAGTGGATGAACTTTTATCTTCACTGATGTGTCCCGGTTGAGCCTAACAAGTAATTCTCGCGGTACTTTCATATGAAGAGAACCAAGAACCCTCTACCTGCCCTCCAGTATTTCAGAAATCGACCCTTAAGGCAGCTGAGGCTTGAGGGTCTGGGCAGGCATCATATGGGATGGCCGCACACACCTCCGTGTCTTTGAAAGAGGCACTTCGACTCTTCAGAGGTACAGGGAAAAGATCTTGGAGCCCTATATCAGCCTTTTCAGGGGTCCAATTGGTCCTGATTTTTTTTAAATTGATGACAACGCCAGGTCACATAGAACTCAACTGATAGAGGAATTTCTGGAAAGTGAGAATATTCACCAGATGTATTGGTCAGCCAGATCTCCAGACTTTTGTCCTATAAAACATTCCTAAGACGCTCGGAGAGGAGTCAATTGCAATTCGCAAGCCCCTTCCAAAAATCATCGAAAACCTGAAAACAGCGTTGCTGGATGAGTGGTACAAATTGCTACAGGAACTCATAAACTCTCTTATTTCCAGCATAAAATCACGTAGTGAGATCTTTATATCTGTAAGAGGAGACCATACCCTTATTAACCAATTTTTTTTGTTTGATTCTGCAACTGCCGTTTCATACCTTGTGACTCCGATGAGTGTTGCGCATGATCATGCGTGTGTATTATAACTGTTGAATGGCTATTTTTTTTTTTTTTTTTGAATTATATCAAACCTATGTACACACCAAGTTGCATTAAAATCTGTCCAGTAGTACGAGAGATTATTGACCAAATCGGAAAATTCTCATAATTTTGAACACCAGTGGTGTAACGCCACCCTATAACCTAACTATTCTATCATCTTAAATAACAAACTTAATACGTCTAACTTAAGTTCAAAGCAATATATACATATATATCAATTCCAATATCAATCCAATTTATTTAAAACAGTCAAAGGTTGTTATTCAAATTATTTATTTATTTAAACTATTAAGCGAAAGGTTCTGAATCAGTTCACGGTCCCTCTCTCTCAACGCGGTTTCTAACAAGTTTTGAATATCACGCTCACCGCGATACTCAGATCCGAGTAGATGATTATATAAGTACGGTTAAGGTTCAGCTTTTGCAGGAGGGATTCGGGTCTTTTCCTCAGCAATATCAAATAATGCTTCACGCTCGCACAGGTATATTCGATTCCTTCTCCCTCCTGCTTCCCTTCTACTAATTTCGGCTTATCTTACTTATCCGCGTTTTTCACTATCACTTCATTCAGCTTCTCTCCAGCCTAACTAATTTGTCCAGATAACGCTTCTTTTGATTGGGTCGAGGTTTTTATATTTTTCGTAATTTAAATCCTTCATAGTTCTTCGTTAATTAATCGAAGGACACGAAGAACCATCGTTACAATTTTCAATCCAGAACAATTACTGTTCCACAAGAAACCAACTGTGTCGCAATAACATTATTAATAACAACTTGTGTAAGTACAGGAATCAAAATAGTAATAATAATAATATAAAGTGAGAAAATGTAAATTCTCTTTCAAACATGTATGTGTGTGTGTCAAGAATTCTCGATACGACAACATACCCCATATACGCCGAATGATTCTCTTACGAAATCGCATTAATCTTCGTAGAGACGTATTAAATCTCTTAATCGCGAATTCGTGCTCTGGAATCCATTAGAAGCATCACGGAACACTCGAAATTAGCCCGAAAACTCATTCTCTCACGCTTTGTCGGTGAATTACCATCCTATCGAAATCAATTAGGGGAGCGAAAATGATAATGAAAAAAAAAAAATTTTTTTTTGTTAATGACAGATCATCTAAAAGAAAGTTCATTCTCTAGGGTAAGGGTAATTGTGAACGATTGATTCTCGTTAAAAAGAGAGAAAAAATGTATTTTTATTGCGTTTTCAATTTTATCAGTGTCCTGACGACGATGCAACTGAATTTAAAGAGAAAGGGAGGGTTTTCATTCTCTTTCAATACTGCTTGATGTATCGGAAAGTTCTGTTAGTTGGGGTTGTGAACGAAATTAATACATTTTTCATATATTTAATAATATTTACTGTACAAGATATTTTCCGTCGTCAGTTATGGTAATGTGTAAATACCCTTTTTGAAAAATGCATTGTCTTTAAGAGGTGAAAGACTCAAATAGTGAATGGTGAACCTCTGCTTCAGGTTTGAATTTTTTTCTCTTCAAAAACACTTTTCAATGCGAGAAATAGATGATAATCAGATGGTACTAGGTCTGGAGCGTAAGGTGCGATCGATCGAAGTTCTTAGATTTTCTAATGAGTCGCAAAAGCAAGTGCCTCGTAAGAGAATAATGCTAGTTACCTGACATCATCACGAGGCAATACGATGTGCTTCCCATTGAACATCACGAGCTTTTTTTAAGGGCTTTGTTAAAATCATCATCCCATTGCTAACACTATCTCCCAAAGTTGAGTTTTGTGTAGGGTTCAATATCTCATAAGATAATGGACGGCCCTAGACCCGTCATTTTCTTTTTCCAGATCAACCATGATTAGGAGGAAGAAAGGGCAAGTTGTCAGGGCTCACAGGGTGCTCATAACCTTACAATGCTCTTGTAGATAATTCGTCTCTCATCATCAGTTATCATCTGGTCAAGAAGAATTCATGTTTGTTCTGAACAAGGAGAAATATTCATTAAGCAATGATGTGTGATAACTTTTGTGGTAACTGTCTGGAAAATTTATAGATCATATCCTAGTAACGATAGAAATTAAAATGTACAATAAATATTATTAAATGTATTATTTAGTTTCTCTTTCAAATCTCTCCGAATTTTTCGGCATACCTATTGTTACTCGTATATTGTGAATTCTGATATTGAAATATATGACAACATAATAACGATAGTTGTGTCCCGACGTTTTTAGGAGTAGAAGTAATATTCCGCACATAAAATAAACGATCATAATTTCTTTTTTATATGGAGTTTCAATTAATTTTATAGGAAAATTTCTTGAAAATATTTATTAAATTTATTTCGTTTCGTATTTATTAAAATATCTGTGTTATTGAAAGTACTGTGCATCGTTGGATACGACTTTTCCATTCTTTTTGACAAAAAGTTAATTCCCCGGCGAAAAACTTTCTTCGTCTTTTGATGCGTTCTGCGAATCCACCCTTTTCTTCGTACCTTCACAAAAATGAAGCGCAGTTCAGTCTTTGCTCAAAACAAATAATAATTAGGGGCAAAGTCTGGTGAATAAAGCAGGTAGGGCGGAACATCTCATCGAAGTGTTTCCAAATATATTTTGACTTGCTTTGTGAAATATGGTCGAGTATTGTTCCATTGAAAAGCAACTTAGTCGTATTTTCCGGCGTATTCCAGTCAATTAATTGTAGAAAAGTCAACATTTAAGAAATTGACCAATTTTAGAAGCATTTGGCACAATTCATCATCGAATAAAGCTTTTAATTTCTTGTCTTCACGCTTTTGGGTTCACCCAGGCTTCCTTGTGTTCAGTGTCAAAATCATCCTCTTTTCCGTAAGTAAAGCTTTAGGCAACAAGCGTACACTTCCAGGCGACAATTTCTTTCAAATGAAAACACATACAAAAAAAAAGACTACAGGCTTCACGCAAATGGCGATTTGTTGGTACAAAACTCGACATTTTATGAGCTTGAGCGACTTATGATTTCAATACTTCAACGAAATGTCACATTAGCAGCTACCCATTGCCAAAGATACAACTTGCGCCAACTGCGCGCGTGTGCATGTTGTAAATCTCTAAAAATTAATTCAAACTTCCATTATTTTCAAAGACGTTCTAAAATTATGTTCTCTAGCAACAGAACATATGATGAAAGAAGAGAGAAGAAATATCGTACGATAGATAAGACTGATTTCTTATAGATAAAGTCTACTGTAGTATATTTTTGTTGATATATCTAGGTTTTAGTTTCTAGAGAAATGTAAGAGTACTTGATTGTTTAATTTTATTGTAATCATAATAACGAAAAAATGAATTTTATAAAGATGCTTCATTGTAACTGACATACCACAAATGCTTCAATTGTTGTACTTGTTTTATTTTATATTAAAAACGAGATGGCATTTCTCCTGATTCCATATAAATGTATTATTTAAGGAAATTTGATAATCAGAACAGTTGAAAATTGAATTTCAAAGTCTTAAACACACGTGCCTAATCATACAGAAAAATAACAATATTTGTGTTTTTTTCTCAAAATGTGGATATTTTAGGATTCTGGTACATTTTCCTCAAATTCTACTCAATCCTTAGAGCTGGTATTTTCCACATTATGAAAAGAATTCATTCTTCAACAGTGAGCATATTTTTTCTTCTTTAAACACTCATAAATTTTAAGTATATTATAATATATGCATAAAAGTTATGAAGAAATTGTAATAAAAAACAGAAACAAATATTATGTAGTTCCTCTCAGGCTTTAAACTAAAAACTCTTTAAAAAATGTTTCTCGACGCCTCTGATAATTGAATATATATATCTATATATGTACATAGTTAGTGTCTATATTTTCTCTTCATTGCTCTTTTTCCTTTTTTTCATAACTTCCTTCAACACAGAGATCTCTATATTTAAGATAAATTATTATTTATTTGCTTTTGTTTTTTGTTTTTCAATAAAGAAATAAAAGTTATTATATATTATTAGCTCTATCATATTAAATATTCCGATAAAGAAATTAAATTAACATCATCAACAGCAAATATTACGCGTATTTGCATACATGACAATGTCTGTTTACCATTTTCTTCATTTATGGCACCCAAATCTATGCAAAAGCTTACCCAAGAAGGGACTTACTAAATATTCGATTCTAAGAAAAATTTAAGTTCATTGTTTTTTACTCCCAGACTATTCCTTGTATTTAATATTCATATTTAAAATAATTAAGATCTTATTTCGAATCAATTTGCGAAAAAAAAATTATTAATTGAAATATTTTGTCAATACCTTTCAGCATTACCTTAACAGAAAACATATCTTTAGAATGAAAAGGAATTTTTATCGAATAGATTTATCAAGTTGAAATAAAGTGAATGGATGGTCTCTAGGATTGTGTACACTCGGACTTTCGAATTCACTCCCCGCAAGTGGCATTTATTTATTTTTCGAGGTCGGCATCTAAATAATAGTTAGGAAGTTGGCAACACAAAGGGTTATCTTGCTGTCCATAAATCAGTGCCAGACCTGAGATATCGAGCGGCAGTTGGAATGTTCGAATGCAACCCTCGCCAATCGATAGGGGGATGATTTTGAGTTTGCTTTTCTTCCGAACTTCTTTCGAGGTGGCTATTTATCGGAAAACCTTATGTCAACAGCACACACCAAGAAATTTCGATCCGGGCGGGCTATTTTTAGTATCGGGGAGATTGCCTTCTCAATCAAACTTAAATGTCCCCCTCACCTCTCTTCAATTACCGTCCGAGGAATGATGGGAGTTCTCTTTCTTTCATTCCCGCCTCTTTTATGAGTCGAGAAGGCGGGAATGGAATTTTAAGGCGACGCTCCTTTGTGCTCGTAATGGAGGACCGTGTAACTTGAAATGCGATATCGGCCTCTGATTCGCTGCGAACCTTCCCCTCGAAGAAAATGGAATTGTTATGAAGAAGGAAGACTGGATAATTTTTCACAAGATTCATCACTGCAGATAACTATACTTTCCTTCTCTCGCTTTTTGCAGTATATTCCTTAATTAAAATGAAATGAATTTAATTTTTCATGAATTTTTCTCTAAGAGATTTATTGAAAATGAGAAATATATTCAGGCATGTTTTTTAAATGTAAGCCAATGTTCCATTAATTTAATATGTATTTAATTATATAATTTCATTAGCATTTTTTAATACAAAGATTTTTATTTCTTTTAAATTTATTTCTTTTTACACAGTCTTCAATATTTATATGTGAACAAGATCACATAAAATACAGAATATAAAGACTAAAACAAAAATATTTAGAACAAAAAAAACTACTAAAAGAAAAGCCATATAGTTAAAAAGATAACTGAAAATCAAATAGCTAACATTAAAAATGCCAAAAATTCTTATGAAATAAGGCAAAAAATTTACTTAAATACATCAAACAAGATATAAATTTAAAACAGCCAAAAACCCGAAATAATTATTGCATACTATTTAAAAATTAAACCAGTTTAAATCATAGTAAAGTAAGAGAAAAGCAACAATTAAGAACAAAAAATAGAGATAACGTAATTCATACTGTTTACTCTTGGAATGGAACATGCTTTGAAATGGAGTAATGTGTGTTTATACCAGTATTACAAATCCAAACATCAGACTCCAGTGAATTATATAATAACAAGATGGCATAAAACTAAAAATTAAGGAGAAATACAGCAACAAATCAAAAATTCAATCGAAAGTAAGGAAAAGGGTAGAAATTGAACAAAAGAAATTCATTTAGTCCTAAATATACTAATAGGATCATAAAAAATAATTCAAAATAATTTTACATCTATTATTAATTTTTACTTAAAAAAAGTTATAAAAGAGTTATACGAGTTATAATGATAGAGTTAATTATATTAGAGTTCTATTATTAACGTCTAGCAAACTAAAACATATTGAAATACTTATAATTTAACACAGACACGTCACCATAGTTCTAACATGAGGAGTAAATTAAACTCTAAAATAAACTGAAGCAAAATGAAATTTTTTATACATTTCGCTAACACAGCAACATAAAGCTAAAAAAAAAATATTATGACTAAAAACACCAAAATCCATCAAATTCCGGGGGGGGGGGAAGATGTTTATAAATTAGAAGTATAATAGGACATAGTATTTATATGGAATATTAATTAATATCTAAAACTAATAAAATTATACATGAATAATAAACATTGGAATAATAAAATTTTTGCTAAAGAAAAGAATGAAATGGATTATAAACATAGGAAAATCAAAATAAATGACATTAGCAAATAAGATGAGTATCAATTAAGAAAATGTCAACCAAAAAGATGAAGAAATAAAGCAAGGATTTAAAGTAATTAAAATTAGCAGTATTAGATTTAGGGCTGAGATGAAGATTAAACATGTTTTAAAAGAACCTAACTTTTCCACGCAGTCCTCAGAGTATAAAAATTGGTAAATACTTCCAGAATTTCATAGAAATTCTTGTATATATATATATTTATGTAAAAAAAAATAATAATATTTCAGTAATAAAACAAAAAAAACTGAAATAACTAATTAAAATTATTACAGAAACAAGAATTAAAACATAAGAAAAAAAACTTAAAATTACAAAGAAAATGTACATATATATTTTTTTTAATTATAGAAAAGTATAAAAAAAAAATAGAAGAAACCTAGAACAAAAGAAAAAGAAGAAAATTACACTGCAAAATAATTAAGAAAGAATCAAAAGTCTGAAAGAATATCAAATAAGCGCAAATAACAAGAAGATAAAATTCGAATCAAACCAAAGCATGGAAAAAAACTAATCAAAACAAAAGAAAAACCATAAAGAAAATGAAATATAACATTTATAAATTCTGAATCTGACTTTTGGCAGATTAGCTGGTTTAACGTAATTTACAGGCAAAATAATCTCAAGAGAAATGTGTTATAAGCCTATATACACCTCCCATAATTTGAAAAAAAAAAAAAAAAACCACCCATTGCGATAGACGGAATTAAGCTAAAAATCTATATAGACAAAGAGATTTACTATATCTGTAATTAATAACCCATAAAAAAAAACCAAAAATTAATATCATTCAGATTTTAAAAAAATGATTTAAAAACTTACATGGGATTATAGTAACAATATACAAGAATCTAATGCTTAAGAAATAAGAATATATATAAGAAATTAACGAAACTGAATTTTTTTAATTCAGTAGTGGCAAAATGAAGAAACTTGAAAACTTTGAATCAGTAGTTCATTAATCTTGTAACAGAGAAAGGCAGTTACACGGTGAAAGAGGGAGACGCCCCACACATCACTCAGCCTTCGTGGGAACAGTGGAAGAGAGCAAAATTTTTCCACCTTTGGAATTTTTTGCAAGGATTTCTTCAGGTCGCTTGGTATTGGATTTAACAGACTTTAGATATTTTAGCTGCAGACATACTTTCTATAAAGAAACCTGCCTACTAATATGAAACCGAGGTAAGCCAGATCTCAGCAGATTTATAGCGTACGACCCCATAAATTAGAATATCAAAAGGATTTGTATCAGGAAATGAGATTAACTTCCCCCTAAAAACGTTAAAAGTGTGAGACAAATTAAGTTACCTTTAAGTAGAAACATTATTATTACTATATATATATATATATATATATGCAGAAACAACGAAGGAGAATGCTTTATAATTCCTTTAATATATATTTGCACCATCTTACTTAAGAGTGTTTGGCATGCGATTCCACCACATCATTAGATTTGTTTTAAAATTCGAATCAATCCCCTTATCTCATCCAGGGGATATAAATGCAAATTTCACTGAAGACAATAAAGCAATTATCCACAATTTTAAAAGAAAAGCTGACGCGGTAAGCTATTTTCACTTGCTTTAATGTCTTTTTTTAAGAGATTAAATAAGACATTATTGGACTTTTATTTATTATTATTTTTTTTTTTTAATTGGATGAAAATAGTAAATAATGTTCCGAACTCGAGTTTGCCGGACAGACATTTTTTTTTGTTTTAATCGCTTGCATAAAATGTCTCTGAAGGACCAAAAGTTTTTAAGTTCATTCCGACATTAAATTAAAACAGGGATGCGCATACGTCTTTTCCAAACTCCACTCGTGTGTTCGGGCACTTTTTCTAATTAACCCCCCACCCTCCTTCCCCCGGCAGAAGCGAAAGTCCTGATGACACATTCCGACGCCCCGATGCCAATGCGCATTCGGTGTAATTGCATTAGGTGGCGCGCAATTTGCGAAAGGATTAAACAAATGACTTTGTCCCCCAAAAAACGCTACTGGAAAATTGAGTACGTTTTTAAACGAGTTTGGCTTCTTTTTTTCCCTTCTGCGACCTTCGGCTGTGCGTGAGCGTTGTTCCGATGAGTCCTTTTCGGCCGAGAAGTATATTTGCACATAATGGGTTTGGAAAAGACGTATTTGGAAGAACAAAATCCGAAAAACTTTTTCTCGCGATCTAATTTGTAGGCATTACTTCAGAGAAAAACTGAAAGTTTCGAGCCCCTGAAACATATCTGTGCTCGCACATTTGCTTAGGGCTGTCACTTTCTGCCGCATTTTCCCCATCCCTGTGATGTTAAAGATGAATACATTAAGAGAATATTTTAAGAAATTCACTGCTCTTACTTTGATCAATTTCTTGTCTGCTCCTTTTGCTTTATTATTAATATTTTAATGTGAGTCTTTCTTAAAATTCTTCTTAGTTTCTTAATCCATATGTGGTGCGTGAAAGGTTTTAAAATAATGAAGATTATTGTACTTTTTAAGCCATAAATTGTTTTGAATAGCTTTTTTTGACATAATAACTCATTAAAATATAGGATTATTAAAAAAAAACGATGGTTTATCTGATTTCAAAATTCCGTATACTCATAAATAAATTAATCAGAATGATAAGTAATACAGGAATGTAAAGGAAACGGACGGAATTCGTTTTACAAGTGCTCTATATAACTTCCTTTAGTTCCCCGCATAATGTCAATTCGATATATAAATTTCTGCCAAACACGTTGTAAAGTGTCAGTGGTAATTGAATGCACAACAGCAGAAATCCTTTACTTAAAATCGCATAAATGTGTGGGTAATGGTAGCCAATACACTTTGTCTTTTACAAATTCCCAACGAAAGAAATCGCATGAAGTCATATCAGAGAACTTAGTTGACCATTTTTGTAACATCGAGTCACCTGGTCTTCTGCGACCGATCCAACTGCGAAGAAGCTCCGTGAAATCTTCTAAAACAGCTTTCGTGAAATAGCTTCACGAAGAACATGAGGGGCTACCGATTGTTCACAGTATCATTCACTTATCATTCAGTGTCGTTTATTTTTGATAATATAGAATTTTTCCATCGCATTCATCATTTTCAATAACTCTGTAAGGATAACACAATATAACTTGTGACTGCACGACCATTCCGGTAGCCCAATAGTCATGGTCGTGAATCCGCGGCCTGCGTGGTTTGAGTCAATTCGTAATTTCCATAATTCGTAACCTGATGCCACTAAAAACGCATTATATTGTGGGGCCGATACACTTAAATACTCTATTTTACATCATACTTCAGATAATAATTAAAAATTTACGATACTGCTGGTTATTTTAACTTGCAGCTCCCTAAATTTGAACAAATCAACATTTATGGTTGCAATTTAGAACTTATGTGCGTAAGGTTCAGTTAATGGGGAGAATAAGTTTTATCCAGATCTGTCGGTTATTTCTTAGTAATAATGAAACTCCAACGACAGGTCCGCAGTAATCGTTGCATATTTTATTGGCGTCGCACTTAGAAGCAGTATGACGCCTATTAGTGACGGACGTAGTTATTCTAAGTGACGAAGGCAACACTTAAGTTAACACCTCACTTTTCTAACTTTCACGCCATCCCAATGTGAGGACTTTGAGACTCTACATATTTAAACTGTCATGAACTCCACGTTATACGACTATATATTGAAATATTATATTATTATTAAAATAAATATAAGACATCAAAAATATTTCAACTCCTCGACTTTTTACTATATAGTTCTTTTGTACCAATACATTCAAATGAATTTTTCTGAATTCTTATTTTATTCAATCAATTGGGGAAAAATTAATGGGACTATTGCAATTGAGCTTGAAATTAGTCCTTAAATTTTAGAATTTCAAGGTCTAATTTGACTCAGACATGAAGGACGACGGTCGGATTATAACAATTCTCATGCTAACAACAACAGTTAATCGTCGTCGCGTGTTCCCTTTTCTATCGCAGATGAAACTCGGAATTTTTTATTCCTAAAGAACCATTTTTCTCCGCTTAACTCCTGATTTTGGCAACGAGCCCATTAAATCCGGCGTGGCTTCGACAGCTGTGGCGGCCCATTCATCTCCCGTCTGTAAAGATCAATGTAAAACAACAGGTTGTCAGTTCAGGGATTTACCGGGATATCAGTACAGACGAATGAAAAATTCGAATCGATGCGGGAGATATTAGAGAAGCTTTCGGTGTTCTCAGATGAAATTCTAACTATAGATATAGAAAAAGAGAGAAACCGCTGTAAGTATTTGCAAGGGGAGAGACAGGTACGACGTTGAATTCTGATATTAACGCATCCCTATTTGTACTTCCAACGAAGGGAACTTTTTGACTTTTGGGATCTCTCGTAACAGCTTCCTGTCATTTGTTCAACGATCATTGATTTAATGTTCGGTAGTCAATAAATTACCAATACGAAAGAGGGGGAAGACGGAAGATAATTTCAGTTTATTGATTTCTTTAAGTTATGAAAATACAGTATTTAATCTCTCTCTCTCTGCCTGTTAACCTTAAAAGCCCTCGAAACCTTTTTTATAATCAATATAGAAGTTTGAGCTTACCAATTCACTCGGGTTCGAGTGAGTTAAATCCCGATTTCTGGAGATTCGAAAGGGGGACTCTTTAACTCCCACCTGTCTGGAATCACTCTGACTTATTTTCAATCTCCGTCGGTCTTCAGTTGATGTAAGATCACATTCACTTTCTTATGCCAGTTGCCGGCTGCATCGATTTTACTATGATTAATTTCACTATTAACTCCAATGTTGAATTCTCCGTCGCTTTCAGATGAATTTCCTCAAATTCATTCACTGCAATTCTATTGTTTATGTGATTTGTGCAATCCTATTTCAAATGATTGAAAAGTAATTGGAAATTTGAACATGAAATCATAAAGTAGGCCTGGATGATAGTAAGAGTAAGTAATTATCCGCCTTACTTTCGACAGATTTTCTTCTTTTCCTTTTTGTAAATCCGAATTTTAAAATAGCAGATATTATGAATGTAGCACTGAGAAGTAGCAGCACGAGGGTTGTTGGCGATGGACATTTTGAATTTCGATCAAATGTCCCGAGCCGGCACATTCCTCTTAAAACCTCTACTTTACGCCATTGGGAGGACTTGGATCATCAACAGATTCAATACGCATCAGCTCCGCTACACGACGGATATTTAGTATCAACAGGACTCGAACCCAGAACTCGAAGACATGAGCTTTGGAACCAAACCACATTGTTATCACACTCTCAGAAATGCACAGTTTTACGTTCATCAAATAAAATCAGAATTAAATAAATGCCATATGGTATTCAATATAAACCCATCCGTATATACAAGCCGAAAGTGCATTTACTCTGTTCAAAATTCTGATTCCGTATGTAAGTGGAAATGAAAAAAAAATTATTTTGCATTAGATCTTGTCACCAAGAGAACGAATATGCTGACGCCAAAGAAGAGAAAGACATAGCTCTGGTAACCCTATCTGAAGAGTATATTGTTACCATTCGGTCGTTACCTTGTATGCCATTTGTAATGTATGTAATGGGAAGTTCTTTTAATCATACCTTTAAAAAATTTCGTCTCAAAAGCGAGTGAAAATAGAAATTCATTAGCGGGAAATTTCAAACTACAGGTAATCGCGGTTGTTAAAAATTTTAACAACCATACGGTTTCTCGGAATTTCTCCTAAAATGTAAAGTTTATCACAAACTTAATAATTATAAATTGAAAATATAAGAACGTGCGATATTTGGCGATGTATCGCTAGAAAGTGAGAGAAAGGAAAGTACCTACGTCATTTTTTTTTGCGAGCTAGAGGATTCATACACATACCAATCCCCGTAATTCAGTCAGTGAAAAAAGTACCCAAAATTCACGGCTCGCCCAAGCAAACATATGGCAAGTCGATCAGTGTCTTAGTTTTTACACGCATCTCGATTCGTCTCGCAAAATAGGAGAGAGCCCATTTAATCCCCGCACTGTTTCGTGTGTTTGTCCTCCTCTCTTCGCCTAATGAAAGGAGGGTCATTCTCTTGAAGCGCAAATAAAGCAAGTCGCGACGCGTCGCATACCAATGGGATCCTCTCTTCTGCGGCCAGAGATTCTCGTTCTTTTTTCACCCTTTCCCTTATGCAGATCAGGAGATGTCAGCGAGTGGACAGAAAATGTGGGGATGTAGAAAAGTGGAATTTCGATGGAAGTTTTCCTTACCGAATTTTATTCGAAAGGCGGTAAGAAAATGAAAATATGGAATTCAGATGATATACCCTTTGAAACATTTTCTGTACTAATGCATTTAAAAATTATGTTTCAGCATGTCCTTTAGCGTTTATGTAGAAGAAAATTATTTCGAAGGAAAATTTGGGTGCACTGTTCATACAATGTAAAAAATTATAAAAAAAAAAAATTAAAAATTTGGAAACTTTCAAAACCCTACTCTTCCTTCATTTAGTAATATTTTAATAGGAATTTTTTTACAATATTCTTAGTAACATTTTAAATGAATTTAGCGATCGATTCTCAATAAAGTAATTCGTTTTGGAGGGAAAAAATTAAACGTTGATGGGTTTGCTAAAAAAGTTAAGTAAAAACTTTAATATCCAATGCTGTAGAATTTATTTTATAAAAAGTATTCATTTTAGCATTTCATTTTGTTACAAGTAATATATATATGTAACATACAGGGAAAAAATGATACGGATTGGTAAATATTCGTAGGAGGAGAAGCATTTTAAATAGTTTGATGCATTGAAAATGTGCAATAACCAAGAAAAAACATTTTAAAGTTTATAACTTTGAAAAAATAAGTAACATATAATTCAGTTAGCTTAAAACGTCATTCTGAAACAATACCTCTATGTTTTTCTTCGTAGTAATTGCATTTTCATATAATTTTAGGGTGTATTTTTAATAAATGATCGCTTTTCTGAGAGTGTACATTTAAAACCTGAATAAGAACATAAATGAAAAGAAAATGTAAAATAAAAACTATTTTTTAAATTTACCATTTCGTTTAATATCAAAAGATTATATTTGAACGAAAATACACGATAAAATGAAACGCAAATTATGAAATTACTAATATGAAACATGAATTAGAATTAACTGGATAAATATACTAAAAACCAAAATACGAGATATCAACAGATCATTCGGGATAAATATTTTTCTCCCTAAAAAGGTAAGTAAACATTACAGTTGTGATTAAAACAAAATGTAAGAAATTAATTTTCAAAAAGTCTTTAAAGTCTTTGAAAAAAAAACGCGAAAAATTTACTGAAATCACTAAAAAAGGGCGTGGCCAAGTCCCCAAACTTTTTGCTTACATTTTCAATTTTACGTCTGTGGCGTTTGTCCGTTAATATGCCTCTTATGTCATTTCTGAATATAATATATTGATAAAAATCTACTGAAAATTTATCGAAGACAAACAAGAACAAAATAAATTCTTTAGTATCTTTGAAGAATATGTCTAAGGGGTAGCTCTCTCTAGAATCCCCTTCTAAACTCAATCCTAACTTATATAAATAAAAAATCTGTCTTGTCAGTCCACTCTTTCATAATTGCACAACATTCTTCAACTGTAACTGCGTAGTTTAATATTGCTAGTGGAATTCTTTTTAATCCAGAAAAAAAAGAAAGAAAGAAAAAACAAAAGGATTTCAATATAATTAATAATTCTCTAACCTCTCGTCCTTTTCCTCTGCTCCACTTTATTTTCCATTATTTAGCCACCCGAGGGGCTATTGTTTTAATTGGTTCACTTTTGGCGTACCAGATCACTTTTTAATTTTTAATCGTTTGCATCAATTTTTATTACAATTAGCTCAAATATATTCAATTTAATAGTTTATCGTTCGCATTAATTTTAACATCGGAAAAGTTTCCTATTGTCTATTTCTCGGTATTTCATCGTTTATTTTAACTCTTATGTTTAATTGAGTAATTTAATAACAATTATAAAACAAATGCACCTTGGGTGACTATGTCTGTTCTTTACAAAACTTTGCATAGAACTTTGTCATTTTTTTTTCTATTACTTTTATGTATCATTCTATCTAAATCACTTTACTTCTATCTTCATCTAATCTATCTAATTATGTTTCGTTTTGATTGGGAAAAAATTGTAATTTTATGCAAATCGCAATATGAAAATGTACTCGAGAGTAAGGAAGAGAAAATGTCGTTCGTCCCACACGTGATCCAATTCCTAGTTCTCATGCACTCCAAAGTCATATACGAATATCAATCGAAAGATGCTAATTTAAGGAATACTACTAAACAAACATTTTAATAAAACGAAGTTTTTGTGATTTTTACTGTACCGAGTCTCTTTAAATGTCATAAAATAAGCTCGTTTTCTCTTTTACGAAGGTGCATCAGGTGCCTTAATATCAAAGCCATCCCATATCACGCGGAAAAGGATTTCACAAACACCCCCGAAAAAACTCTTTCCCGCGAGAAGCTTCTTTTCATTTATGGAGCATAATTAGCGAGGATCTCTGGAAACCTCCTCTCCTTTTCTAAAAGAACCTCCACAGGTGTGAAAACACGTATGTAAACCGTAAGTCAGTGGGATAACGAAATGCAATAAATTAGTCTCATTAACTGCAACCGTAATTCGTTCCGAATATCGGTGCGACGAGAATTTTAATTTAGAACGCATTTATTTCGAGCCATCTCCGAGAGCTGAGGGTTTTAGCCAAATATTAATTATATCATACTTAACTTGCAAATGAAGACTATCGCCTTTACCTGTTCCCACAGTCCGGGATTAATTGCGTTGTGCAGCAAAAGCACATTAAAGGTTTCCACGTAAATGTAATTAATGCTGAAAGCATCGCTATGCAAGGGGGATACACATGCCTGCTTTTTACTCTCGGCACCGGCTATGCTAATTCTAAATAATTCGCATCCCCTCTGCTTCGGAGGGCTTATTCAATTAACTAATAGAGCGCAGACTTTTTTTAAAAAATATTTCACTCGTTATCGAGAGCGAATGTTTTAAGGGGGCTCGCGATTCTCGAGTCTTAAAAAAAAATTCAATTTTCTGTAAAAGAATATGCAAACATTCAGATACAAACTTTACCGAATTACTTTGAAACAAATTTCGGGAAAGCATTCTAATTATTTCCCGAGCTATGATTAAAAGTACACACGCTTATTACTGGTCAACACGACTGCACGGAAAACTTTTAAGGTTCACATTTTCTCGAAATGAGATTTTTCATCCTTTCGTGCGAGGTACGTTAACACTATGTGTAAGGTAATCGCACAAAAATTTTAGAGTTATATTTTCGTATTATTCTGTATCATTTTAGGGGTAAATTTTGTTCCGTTTCGTGCATATTTGGATATCTTTTCAGGGTTAGGCATGAATATTAAAATACGAAATATTTTAATACAAATTCTCAATACATCTTAGAAATTTGAAAACTGCGTAATAAAATGGCAAATATTAAATAATTTAATTTAACTATATTTCAAAGCGTTTATTTGTATTAAGAAACAAAAAATACGCATTTTGAAGCAAAAACCATTTAAGGATTTGGCGCGCAAATCAAAACTTCATTAAATAACATGAAAACCAAGCGTTGCCAGGAAACATGTTTTAAAAAATTATTTAAAATTTTTCTGTATATTTAAAATTACTTTATCGAAGTACAAATTTTAAGCTTTCACATACAAAATAAATGTATTTTATTGTAATCGTCATGAAGATATGGAGAATCAAAGAAGTTGAAAACATGCTCTATTTATTGCATATTTTTTCGTTTATTATATATTTAAGTGTACCTAAAGAGTATCCACTTATGAAAATAGTAAAGCGCACTGGTCAGCCAAGAGAAACGAGTTTTGAAAGTTTTAAGCGCATTTTATATATTAGTGAATTTGCTTTCCCGATCAGCTACAGCACAGACAAAATGGTAGTGCATTAGCTTGCCCTCCAGCAAGTCCGGGTTGAATCCTTCTTTTTTCGAAAATCATGCCAGGAATTTTTTAAAAATAATTATTAGTATTTTAATTTAACTCCACATTATTGAAGCAATAAAATTTATTTAAATATACTGGAATAAAATATAAATTTTAATTTAAGTTTCATCAACTCCAACTGTTGTTTTATGAAGTAAAAAAAAATTATTCGTGTGATTTCATCGACAATATATTTAGGTTATTAATTTTATTTAAAATTCTCATAATTTTTAAAACGTGATCGGAGTAGCCTAGGGGTCGTGTACTTGTTATCAGCACTGCTTTTGTCCAGTCATGGGCTCTTGCCTTCATACCAGTAAAGACCCTCCGTTTAGAGGGATTGAGGCACATTAAATCTGGTCAAGGTTTCAAGTCCTCCGGTTGGCATGGTACCGTAGTTTGGACAGAAAGGGGCCAGTGCAGGTAATTTCGTCACTTGACCAGAGTTCAAAATGATTAGATCCGTCACCAATAACCCTTGAATTGATTTCAGTGTGATGTTAATAAACAATCCCAAAATTTTCAAAACATTTTCAAAAAAAAATATTACTCAAAGGCATAATAGAACCAATACCAGCCGATGGGCAAGCAAGCGTGCTATCAGTTCAGCTGTGCCGTTCGAAACCGAAATTAACTTATAGATCAACGCCGATTAAAACTGAAACACATTTTTCTCCGAACTGGCTGGTTAACAAGCATTGCTACTTTCGTAAGTGAATCTCTTTTATGTATGACGAATATCTCAGAAATCGTGTACTGCCCTTGCGAGATACTAATATGCTTCAAATTTTGTTTTTTTAAAAATTTGTTATTGAAAAGCAGATGGCACTTAACAGATTCCACAATGTATTCTTTGAGAATTTGATAAATTGAACGTTCTGCAATTCAAGTTTAAAATGTAAACAAACGAGTCATTCCATGGAGAAAAATATCTATATTTGCGTTTTTTCTCAAATTGACGTTTGCTTTTAGGATTACAGTGAATCCCCCCCCACACAAAATATAATATTTATTCCTTAGTGCTAATGTTTTCAAGACATTGAGAAATGGGTTCATTTCCATTCTGGATGAGAATGTTGTTGTTTTTTTCTAATAAACACTAACAAATTTTGAATAATATGCAATTTTTGAATAAAAACTATTGCAAAATTGTATCACAAAATTGAATTTACAATTTTTTTTATGAAATTTGATTTTTGAAATTATATTTATACGTAATATATAGAATGCAACATTTATAAGGTCCCTGAAAATTTTCAAACTTAGAAATGCTGTGAATTTCATACAACATATACCTAATAGTAAGTGCATGACTTACAAATGTAGATACACAGCAACCGTTTATCAATTTTTTTGCTCGTGTTTAATAGTTAATGTTTATAAATGTGATTTTCTTTGTAACAGATACATTTACTGTGAAATATCTGAACGACTTTCGTTGATTTTAATTTTAAAAAAACTGAGGATGACTTATATTTGGTGCAAAATAAACTAACAAACGCATTTTAATTTTTTTTTCTGCTTAAGACGTCTCATTATTTAAAAACAATATGAGCGATGTTGTAAAAGCTATGTGGAGTCCTTTATTTTCTCCAGCGTTTTATTTTTTTTTTCTTAATTAATATTCAATTCATTTTCAATGAAGGATTTACTCTGAAAGTTAAGAAAGCCTGAGCTTTTAATATCATTCATTGAAGATTTGTGCGTGTGTGTTTGTGTTAGATTTGTTTTGAACAGAAAAAAGACGAAGTGAATTGAATATAAAGTGACTTTGATCAAGAAATGAATATGTATTTAATTTACAGAGTTTTTACTTTTACTATTAACAGAACACGAGATACAAACTACGTGCCTGGATCTTCCATTCCGAATAGGCTACCAGATTATTAAACGAGGAGGGAAAAGAATAAAATAGGGATTCATTACCAGATAGATAATTTAAAATTATAATAAACATTAATATACGCAATTACATTACTTAATTCGCCAGATGGAATTTCTGCCATTTTAGGTAAATTTATTTTTACTATGTGAAGGCCAACAATTCACATTCTTCCTTCGCAATCAATGTAATATAATGATCTCAAATTAATAATTATATTCGCATACAAAGACGATTGAATTTCCATTCGCAAAAGATAATTATGTAAATTTATATGAAAATTCTTACCAGAGATAATTATTATTTTCACAGAAGATAATTGAATTATGTATTTGCATATAATCAAGATGACTGTTCATAATTAATTTTTTCGATTACTTTTAATAAATATAAATGTTTTTCGTCATCATTTCTTCCGTTTTCAGTAATGTTATAAATAAAATAAAATAAGTCTCTGAATTCTGAGTAAAACATGCAAAAATTTAATCAAAAATCAATTTTTATAAGTATTCACAGAAACATAAAAACTTAATTTCAAATAACTAAATTGAAAATAATAAAATATAATTAGGAATTTATCTTTTAAAACTCGCTTTCATCAAAAAATTGTAATTAAATTCTGAGACCATTTAAAAGTTTATATCAATATAGGTTTTTAATGTTCTATCATAAAATGTGATGTGACTGCTTATTTACGTTGCACTGAGAAGCAACACGTGAATTATAAGTGACAGACCACGCAGTTTTGAACTCTAGTGAAGAGACGAGGACGATACCTGAGCTGGTGCCTCCCTCATTCACACCATGCCATGGGAGGACTTAAGATCTCTACAGATTAAACGGGCATCAACGCATCTACACGGTAGGTCTTTAATGACATCAAGGCTCGAGCCCCCGACTTGATGAAAACAACGCCGGTCTTAAATCAGCGACCATAACCACTTGGCCACCGCGGTCGTCATCATAGAATAACATAAAAGAGTAAAAAAAATGTAAAAAACTGAAAGTTGGCTGATTCGTCATAATGTTAATTTACTATGTAATGCAAATTACTGTGTTGCAGAGAATCTACATTTGATACTTAAAAAGGTATGAAAACAAAGCCGAAAACATATTTTTTATAAAGGAGGGCACAAATGGAATACTCCATTTTAATTGCACCGAATCTTTACAATAGCAATTATAATTATAAAAGCTTATGTAAATTAAAATCGCAAAATAATAATGAAAACTTTTATCAAAGTAAATTCGCTGCGAATATATTTTATAAATGCAGATATTTCGTAAGCGCAGAAACATCTTCTCAATAAAAAGAATATAAAATAATTTTACTGTCGTCTGAATGTCCTCTTAGTGTACGAGCAATTTTTCTCTGTTGCCACTGTGTTGTTCTGCTGAATGTGAAGGAATTATACTTCATTCATCTGTGCGATGCGCATGCGCGAGTGCCTTTGTTTACATGTAGGTTTTTTCCTTCGTCCTTGCTGCCACTTGAGAGGACTTAATAATGATGTCGAATCTTTTCACGGCAATGATGAGGTGACGTAATTGAGTGACAGCGAGTTAACGCAGTCGGTGGTTTTCCAGGAATAGTGGAAACATACAAATTAACCGAATTCTCATGCGTTACAAACACAATACGACCTCTCCCAAATGGGGTTATTGAGGCCCATGGTTACTAAACTGGGAATTACAATAATAAAATATATTGAGAAAAAAATCATACAGATATTTGTCGAAATTCGTATTTTTCATCGTCCTATCTCTTTTTCTTTATCTTAATCAACATTATAAATTAACTGACAAAGTTTATCCTCGATATTTTTAACCATCCACGTAATTAGATTCAGGTAGATTAAGTCCTTCGGCAATACCTGTGTGTCTTAACCTTTTTTGAATTCGTTCGATAACATCGAGTTTTCCTTTGTATACGTTAACACTCTTACGACATTATTTTTAATTATTACGAAAATCACTTATGAAAGAAAAGATTTGACCCATACAAAATATTTGAACAGACGGTCAATCTCATTGAGACCTCGGAGCCTCAAAAATAATCTGTTACAAATAAAGAATTCGAATTAGAATATTTCGCTTTCTGAGAAATGGTGATTCACACATATAAAACAGAAAGCAAAATGTATAAACGTCTTCTCGTAACGGAAAGTCTCGGCATCAACCGAACAAAAGATTAATTTGAATTTCAAAAATAGAAAAATAAGAATTGTGATGCCGCGGTCGTGTAAGAGTGAAAATCACAAACTATTGCTTATGAAGGAAACCATAGTGAAACCGCGTTTAAAACAGACTCGCGTGTTACCGAACTGTGTGTTAACGAGGTTCGACTATATTCGCATTGTGTGTTCACAGTGCTTTAAAATGATGTTGTACAAAACTAACACACAATCTATATTTAAATGAAAGAAAAACGTTATTGGACAATATGTCTTTCTCTATTCATGGTTCTAACAGGTAACAAACGTAATATCTGACTGCAACGATTTTCTCTAGCATTATGTTACCGCATAGTAAATTCCGCTTTTAAAATAAATTGCTTCCTAATTCTTTGAGTGGATTAAAATAAAACTCGTACTAAACATCAAAGATTTTCTTGGTCTGTTGATCGATGCATCAAATATTGCTGGTTCAAATCAGAAGGATTTTAGTGATTTAAACTTATCAAATTAGAGATATCGTTAAAGCAAAGAAGAAGCAATAAATCAGATTTAAAACGTTTTTAATATAAACATTAAAATTTCAGTTTTGTCCGATAAAATTAAATTATACTTTATTACTGAAGGATGAAAAATCACGTCACACCATATCAGCCATTTGGAATTCTAAATCTATGTATAAAACACAGTTTAGGCAACCTTAAACTGGATCGTGACAAATCTGCTTTCAAAAGAAGTAATCCGACGGCAACGAATTCGAGGAAGCGATCAGAAGTCCGACATTCAGCACTACAATAAAAAATTACAATTCAGCAGAATCTGAAAATGTTAACAGAACAGAAGACTAAATTGTGTAAGAGTTGTAAGTCTCTATTCAATAGAAGCTATTTATATTTGAAGAAGTTATGGCCGCGATTGTATAGTAGTCAGCGAGTGTGACTGCGACCACTACCGACCACGCTCGATTCTCAGAGGTTTCAGTGTGGGTAGCTGGTCATGGTCAACTCGATCCATCATCCCTCCAGGATCTATGATGGAGAATCAAGCCTGCTTGTGAAGTTAACTGGGGGGAGGGGGGCTTCAGCGTCAGAGTAACCTTTCGACATGGACATTAGATTGTAATTAGTGCCCCAGGTCCAAAGGCTACAGAAACGGGGATGGACAACGCTTGAGGGGATTTATTAGGCCCGAACAGACTTTAACTTAATTTGTTTGAAGAACTACAAACTCTAAAGAAGATGAAACATTTCTGAATAAATTATATTGCAGCGTCTCTTTTCAACAACAACACATGAAGTTAAAACGCCTTAAAAACTTGCCCGATTGAGATGTCTCTTTTAGTCTGGCTGGGAATTGCGGAGCAAAAAGTGATCGATCAACTTTTCATCGAACCTACTCATCCGAGATTCGAAACAGCCATCGGGATCCAAAGTCAGTCAACAAATCTCTCTCAGCCCCCCCTCCCACGGAATCGAAAATAACACGTACCAGAGAATTGATGGTTGACCTTGGATACCGGTGGCTGTTGGGTCCGATGGAAAGTTGACCGGACGCTTTTTGCTGCGCCTTTACCAACTAGACTGCAAAAGACATCCCAACCGGGCTAGTTATTAAGGCGCCTTAACTTCTACCGTTGATATTGAAGAGAGACGCTGCAGTATTAAATATAAAGCTTTAAAACTTACGAAATAGTAAATACTCATTACAAGAAACAGGATCGACATATAATGGCAAAATGGAAGAGTCGAAAAACCGACGATTAGCGACTACTATTATATCGGGGAACTTATCCTCTCGGGCTTCTATCCCCTGTGAATTGGCTATAAATATTTGGTGAACTGAACTTTGGTTTTTACACTTGCCCAGGAGTTAATGAGTTATTAATAATAAGATAATTTAAAGTTACATTGCAATAGCTTTGAAAAGTTAAAGTTTTAAAAATACATTAAAAATTACATAAATGCAGAATAAATAAATAATATTATTGTGGCTTCACTAATTAATAAAATTAGATGATTAAAACAAGATTTAGATTGAAGTGCTTTAAGTATGCTTAGTATATTGCAGCAGAAGTCTATTGAGTTCCTGCTTGCTTGCTCGGTCTGGCCGCAGTGAGAGCGCGGTCTGTGATTGGTCGGTGGTGAAAAGTGTTAAATCTGTATATATGTGTGTGTGGGTAGGGGTGTAGATTGTGTGTGGTGTAACTAGGAATGACTATGGTGTTGCTGTAAGAGTGAATTTTGGATTATAAAATTAGAATGTCTCTTGGTCTGTGTAGCTGTGGGTTATTTCTGAGTGGGGTGTATTTTTCTATTTCTTGAATGGTTCTATTGTTTGAGGTATCTATTTTAAGGAAAAAAAATTCTGAAAGTTTTTTAATGAAATTTTTTAGTGTAGGAAGTTTAATTGAAAATCTTATGTCGTTATTTCTCATATACCAGTGGGCTTTTACTATCATTCTTAAAGTGGAGTTTTGTGATTTTTCTATCATATGAAATGTTGTGTTAGCACAGTGTGACCAAACCGGGCTAGCGTAGGTCAGGATGGGTCTTAAAATCAGGGTGTAGATAAGCAGTTTATTACGTCTGCTTAATGCAGATTTCCGCGAAATAAGGGGAAATACATTATTTACTGCAGATTTATACTGCTTTTTAATTCGTAGAACGTGTTGCTTAAAAGTGAATTTTTTATCCAACGTTGCACCAAGATATTTGGTTTCTAGAGATCAGGGTATATTTTTGTTTTCCAGAAAAATGTCTGGTTCTATTTTTCTGTAATTTCGTGAATAGAAGACGGCCTCTGTTTTGGAAACGTTCAGGGCTATTTTCCAAGTAGAGTACCATACTTCTAAGTTCTGTATGTGTTCATTTAGTGCTTGGCCTATGTTTGGTGAAAAGTAGTGTCGTGCTAATATCGCTGTATCATCTGCATACATGCATAATTTTGTTTTTGGGTGTGTAGGGATGTCGTTCACGTAGTAATTGAACAAAGTTGTTGAGAGGATTCCTCCTTGCGGGACTCCAGCTTCTATAGATCTTGAGCTTAAAAGGTTCTCGTTTACAGTCACTTTTTAGATATGAATTAATAATTTTTATAAGATATGGAGGGGTGTTGTAGTTCATCATTTTATAGATTAATCCTGTATGCCAGACTCAGTCGAAGGCTTTCTGGATATCCAGGAAAACCGCGCCTTTGTTTTGGCCTTTGTAAAATTCTGTTTTTACATATTCTGTGACTCAAACTTACTCTTAATCCGTATCCCCCCCTTCCAAAACCCCTGAATTGACTTTTTTTTTTGTTCGGGGCTACTTAAAAGATCAGTAACTTTCCCACCACAACACTGAGGAACAGAAAACGAGCACAACTGCAACCATTTCAAATTAAACACCACACTTGCTGAAAAGATGTGGGTCGAGTTTTGCTATCTTAGGGACATCTTTCGTGATTCGGGTGGGGGTCGCATTGAACACTTGCAATTTTATAAACTTTAAATATTCATTTTTAGTTTGTTTTGTCAAAAAAGCTATAACTTCTTCAATCTCTTATCAGTAATATTTTAAAGTTCAGATATTCTTTTGTAAACACACCGTATAATTAAAAGAGAAAGAAGCGACAAACAATATGTTGGAGTTTAACGAGATTTCTTATTTATAATAACTTTATTAAAATGGGCTCTAATACAGATGCATCATTTTCGTAATGTCACCGAGAAGCCCCATAGGTAGAATTATAACATCAATCAATAGCAAAAGGGATGTGCTGACGTCAGAGAGGGTCTTCTACAGATATTGATTAATGTTATTTATGGCGCCTTCTAATAGTTTTGATATTCCACTCATGTTTAACCCTTTCGAGACGCCAAGCTTACCACTGGGACCGCAGGGTTTTCTCTGCTAAGTCTAAATCCAAGAAATTCCGAAAAGATGAACGCGTTATTTAATAAGGATCAATGGAGTATACATGCGGTATATGCTTTATATTTTTTATATTTACATGCTTCTTATACTTAATATTTTATATGTATTCATATTAATAATAAATATAATGAATAAAGTACTCTCTCTGCAATTCACGCTTCACCTTTCCGGCCCGACCACTAATCTGGCGTTCTACACAAAATAACGAGTCATAGGAAACTATTTCACGCTTCCTACTTCAAATGTAACAAAATTGTTAGGTACTGGAATCTTAACCTCGAGGTGCTTTAGTCATATTCTTTCACACGGGGCTTACTGGATAAGTACACACGGGTGATGCGCTCCCTGGATATCCTAGCGAATCTTCTCTGTTTTAGACCTCCCTTCTTGTCAACCAATGTTTCTTTTTCTCAATTCTTTCACACGTCTGGATCACAGCTTTACCTCATTTGGCACAGCAAAGCCACATTTGGCTTTTGCGCCATTAAACTGTACACATTTTATAGTTTCAGTTATTTCGAATGTTCGACTCTTTATTTGGGTCTACTGAACTAAGTTTTTTACAATAATAAGTATCTATTCATGTGCATTATGTTTAGTGATTTTCGAGTTATATGATTTTTTAAGTGATCCAGGGTATTCTGGTCCAATATTTCAAGGATTATAGAGAAATTATACATATATTAAATGACTACGTTTTTATTTATTTTAGTCACAAATCTCAACTGTTCGTTTATATACAAAAACTAATAACTCCTAAAAAGAGGGGAACATTTTTTAAATGTGTAACAAATTGGTAAAAAAGCCATTGTTTTCAAAAAAAAAAAATTCTGATATTTTTCATTTTTTATGTTCAGTCGAATTTTGGGATATTGCTTGATTTTATAAAAGTTAAGCGGGGCCACCACACCACCATCACTTTAACCATTAACTTTGGAATATGCAAACATACACTGTCTAAGACCTCTGCGTGAATACATTAATTAACTTGATCTATACACATAAGCTTTTTTTTTTAAATTATTTTTTATTGTAATTCATGTTTTCTTTTTATAATTTTTCTTTTTACAACTTTTCTTCAGTTTGTATAATTTTTATAATACGAAATGTATTGTTTTTTCACTAATAACTCTAACAGACTTCTATTTACAATATTTTTACTTAAAATTTACGAATAATTTTTGTTTCTTTAATGTTTTAAAATATTTTGTTTATTTTATATTTCACACACACTGTATATATATAAAACACACATACATATATATATATATATACATACACAAATATATTGTATTTCAAGGTAGTTTTGTATTTAACTAATTTATAATTTTTAAATAATGGTTTACATATCTTTTTCTTAAAATTATTTCTAGTAAACTTTAGTTTTTTTTATAATAATATTTTGTATACTATTTTTCCTAATTAATTGTCTTTTTAATTTTTTTAAAATTTGTATGGTTAGTTTTATAATTGACTGCATTTCTCTTTTAATAATTATAGGTTTGGTTATAAGACATTTTTCCCATTTCATTTTAAAAGATGCAATACATATTTTAATAATATTTTGTTTAATTAAAAATTATAAGATCAACCTATAATAATTATCTATAGAAAAAAATCTTCCATGTACACAATGTACACACACAGAGACATATATATATGTATGTGTGGGCGTGTGTGTATGTATGCATATACACTCATTGCTATAGGAATTTGCGTTCCAAGAAGGAGTTGTCAGAATAAAACGAAATTATATATACATAAACACAACGTTGATGTATATTAAAAATTAAACTGATCATTTATTGTATAAAAATGAATGAAGGTTTTATTACCCTGTTGAGTTCCATCTTTAGCATGAATGCATGATGGGATACAATCGGCCATTGAGGCTTACAAGTGTTCCATATGATGGCCTGCGACACGACATCTCGTTCCACAGTTCCTGTAAACGCACCTTTAATTCGGCCAAACTCGTAGGCTGTCCAACTTGCCGTCCTAAGGGATCCCAGATAGGCTAAGGGTGGAAATGTAGGGGAGGCAGTCCTGTGAAACCCTTGCCGTGTGTGAGTGAGCATTGCCCTGTTGAAAAATGGTTCCTGGGAGCCGTGCCACGAGTGGCAACATGTGGCTGAAGAATGTCACGAACGTATCTCTGGACCGTCAGGGTGCTGTGAATCAATATTAGGGGTGAATGTGTGACCCCATACCATCACACCAATTGTGGGAGCGATGTGCCGCTGCACAGAGAGGGCAGGATTGAGACGTTCACTCCTGAGCCTCAACACAGGTACACGTCTGTCATCCCAGCCTAATTTGAATCTGAATTCGTCGCTAAAGACGACCTAATTCAGAAGCAGTCCAATCCCTTCGAAAGCAACACCACTCCAATCGGAGGCGACGTCGAGAGGGTGTCAATGGCAGTTCATGTAATGGCCTCCGCGATAGCAACTGTCCTTCAAACAGGCGCCGTGCGATAGTACGGACTGACACAAAGGCCGTTGTGAAGGTGCTGCATGAGAATGGGTGGGGGGTAATGAGACAGTGGGCGCTATGCGTGTCTGTCGTATGTTGTAACGGTCTTTTCGACTATTGATCTATCGAGAGCGTCCAGAACTTAGTCACCGTGTAACAGACCTCTGCCTTGTCCACAGGTCTTAACACCTCTTTACAGTAAAGTCAGAACGGACTAGGTGGCATACTACTGGCCGAGATGACTACCCAGTTTCTATCATCCCTATGATTCTTCCCCTCTCGAACTCTGACAGCTGCTTGTATTGTCTCCGAAGACGGGGTAATGACATCTCTATTTGATACAGGTCCCTTTGCAACAGATAAAATACACTCAAACAAGCTCTGTTTAGTTGCTTTTTAATTCAAAGAGAATGAAGTCCTCTTGTGCCATTATGCACTTCGTAATCGCGCTGCATTTCTAATCACTTACATAGCTGCCTGACACGTACCTTCATGCTAAGTTTTGTAACAATCCCACCCTTACTTCTTGGTGCGCAGATTTTTATGGCAATGAGTATATATATATAGCACAATCTAGGCCGTATTTACGTGGTTTTTTTTAAAAAATAAACGAGGGAAAAATATGTTTTTAAAATAGATATTAGCTTTAGAGAAAAGAAAAAGAATATTTTTATTACGATGTGCGAAATAAAAATTTTAAATAAAAAGGCTTCGCGTGAAAAGTTTATAATGTTGAAGATAATGACCGGATGTAAATATCATTAGAAAAGCCGTGTTCCATTACTTAAGTGGTTTCTATAAAGTAATTTATTCGTGACGGTGCGCCCAACTGAAACTGTTAGAATTTAATTCATCTGTTTACGTGCTTCAGTGAAAAGAGAAATATGTGTAGTAATATTACACGCAAATGAAGAAAATGGTAGAATGAATAGAAAAGAGTTTAACTGCTTTTTGGGATAAAAATAACAATAGATTTTTTGGAAATGACTTTTTAAATGGAAAACTATATTCTAAGTGTTAGATGTTTTCTGTTTTTCGATGCTTATTTTAGAGTAATAAAGTTTTTTTTTTTTTCAGTTAAAAAGATGTTAAAAGATCTTTAATTTTCTTTAAAAAACTACTTTTTTTGTTTGTTTTCGACTTTTTAAGAAAATTAATTAATTTTAAAAATTGTTCTATCATCTGTGGTTTTCTATAAGTAAATTTATAATTATTTTTTAATATTATAATTTTTTCAGATTTTTAAATAAATTTCCTTCTTAAAAGCGTAACAGAAAAAAAAATTAGATAAAGTAGATAAAAATAATTCAAACATCTAAAAATTAAATATATAAAGTTTGAAAAATTTAAAAATTCAAAATTTTTTTTTTTGAAAAGACAAAGACAGAGAATAGTGTGTTGAATGTTGTTACAGGCTTTAGACTGTTAAGTTATGTTATTCTAGAACTATAGGCGTTGCTTGAGATCAAGCGTCTTGGTTCAGCTCTGTTGTTCTGCAGAGTTTCTGTAGGAATAGTAAATTAGTGGATAGAATCCAAGGAATTATTCCTTTCGTCCGATTGCTCCCTCAAGAGTCATTCATTAACAGTCAAACGAATGGAAAGTTGGACAGTAGAAGGAACCACATTATTTCATTAGGAACTACGAATGCTCAAGATTAAAAAAAAATCCTTGATTAGTACATCTAAATATAATGTTCCTGTATGCATAAACGAATTTTGGTGACTCGTGATCACTTTCCATTCAATCTTTCCGTCACCACTATAACAACGAACAAGTAATTCAAGCAAAGCAAACCAGCCAAAGTGAAGTGAAATCCTGCTACCGCTATGTACGGTAGCTCTGGAAAGCAAGACAGAGGAAAAGAATCGCCGAGGAAATTGCCAGGTTCTCTCTTCCATTTCGGGGACTTTCTTCATTTTTCGTATTTTAGTTAGTCGGTTTTGTTAATGTCGCACTAGAAACAACACGAAGGCTATTGATGACAGAGCTCCTAATTTTGAATTTCGGTCAAGTGACGAGGACGACACCTGAGCTGGCACCCCCTTCTCCTAACATCCCCACCATGCCAACGGGAGGACTTTGGGCCTCGAACAGATTTAACGTGCATCAGCCTCGGCTACACGGCTGGTCTTTGGCGGCCTAGGATCGAACCCGCGACTGAACGAAAACCGCCGGCCGCTAGTCCACGACCTTGACCACTAGGCTACTGCGGCTCCACCTATAAATTAAGCATCAAAGCTACTCATTTACATGTGAGATCAAATCAAGTATTAACGTCTCAAGGTCTTACAAATTTATTTAATTCCTTTTAGTCCCTAAATTTAGGACCAAAGAACGCAATTACGTAAGCTATACATTACTGTGTGTAAGATTTCAACTCAACTGGAAGTTGTTAAGTGCTAGACCTTGCCCCCCCTCTACCTCCCTCTCAAAATCTTTCACTGTATACCATAGTATTCTATTACCATTAGAGTTTCACTAGTATATAATATTTCAACTCTTCGGATAATAGGAAAAAAGTTTAAATCGAAATCCCAATTTTGAGAACTCGAGAAAGACATTCATATATATAAGGGTCGCAGAAGTCACACATGGATTGCAGAGCCTCATTATTATTATTTTGTAATTTATTTGTCTGTTTATTTTTTCTTTTCTAGGATTGGGGAGTATATTTGGAAAATACATCATGGTGAAATTGAGTTCCAAACAGCGCACGAAATTGACAGAGCTTTACTTTTTGAAAATTAATGTTGCATCATACTCACTCAGAAAGCCTCCCGTCGGCATTTCAATGGGCGGAACTGTTCTCCTCAGACTACTATTCTCGGGTTGGTAACACGCTTTAAGCAACATTATTCAATTTGCGATAGCCCAAGAACAAGTAGACGACGTTAGATTCGAGCTCTCGAAAACGTTCAGTAAATGGGAGACGGCGTTCATGACAACCCTAAAGCATGATTCCAAACACGCTCAGCTTGGGATGAACCGAATGTCTGCAAAGAATTTTACCAAAAGAATTAAAATTATTCCCGAACAAAAGCGCACCTTATGCAACTCTCGCAGATGCAAAAGCCCATCTCAGCTATGCAATTCGCCCCAGACTTAACAGCCTAGAATTTTTTTTCTCTTTCTGGGAACATCTCAAAGAAGTGTATCCGTCAAAAAACCAGCAACCGTCGAGCCGCTCACAAACAATATATGGGCCGAGATTCGTGAGTTATTACCAAGAAATCTTTGCGCAACGAATTGTAAAGAGCTGCTCTTCATGAGGCTGCGAATGACGATCATTTAAGAGACGTAAATTTTCAAACCTAGCTTTTTCCCATTTCCTAACAAAGTACTTCATATCTGAGACAAGAATAATTACGTGAATTTCCAAACAAAAAAGTTATTCA
>BMAW01023919.1:1752185-1778972 GCA_019974015.1 Nephila pilipes | reverse complement strand
CTGAGACAAGAATAATTACGTGAATTTCCAAACAAAAAAGTTATTCACTATTCAAACTTATGCGTGACCTTTGCGCCTTCTCCCCCCACCCTGTATATATGAACATAGGAAATTAACTACAAGCTTGTAAAAATGACAAAAGGTGAAACATCTTATAATCTTGTTGGTTTCCCGACCGATCAGACATGGTTTGCTCGGCACTGTCATTACGCACTTTTAACCGCGTCGACAGAGCCTTCATCTGAACCCAGAAACAATTTCGACGCGCTAGTTACTTAAAACGTGTAACCATTTCTTCAGACACCCTCCGTGCAATAAGTCGGGGATAGGCGGATGAAATAAATGACCGCGAGTTACCGAAAGTAATCAGCAAAAATGTCGCCGAAGAGAAACATTTTAGAGCAAGAAAATAACATCCTTTGATTAAAAACACCCCCACCGAGCAGTTCACGTCACACACAACACGATTTAATAAACCGGTCAAAGGCATAAATTCTTCTCGGACCCCCCGCCCCCTGGTGGCGAGGGCATTTTTTTCCTTCCGTAACGCGCCCATAACAAAAGGCTCATTTTCGGCGGATAACTGCTCCGAGGCGCATGCCGTCGACATTAATTACACGCGAGGAGGGAGAAATTGTTTCCGTAACTCATTGGGAAAAAGGATTAATGCGGTGGGAAACAAAAACTCTTATTTCATTAGAGTGCACCAGCTGTCATTTTCTAAGACCTTGAAAAATGGTTTTGTTTTATGAAGGAATAATTTAATTTCGTCGCTGTATCGTTTTGAGAAACACGGGAATCGATAATGGACGCACGGGGCATGCGCCCGACCACCTCGCCTTATGACTTTTCATGCGCCGTCTGCGTACGTCCGCTTTGGAACGATTCAGGAACACATTAGCCGGCAGGTCGTCAAACATTCGCTCCTGGGAACCCCCCAAACAATGACAGAACAATACATGAACATATACGGGGGGGGGGGTATCGCTAAGTTTTTAATTATTACACTAGGAAATAACCGAGATATATCTGGATAAAATATATTCCTCCCATCGATAGATCCTTATGTGGGTAATGTTGACAGCGACATCTATTCCTGTTGATTTGTTTGATTTCAGGAAGTACGCATTGAAGTAATCCACACTATTGCAAAGTTTTAATTGTTATTCCAGGGTATCTTATTACTAAAAAGAATCAAGACTGAAACTTATTGTTAATTATTCTTATGACTTAGACAACACAGTCATCCTCCAAAATTGCACATCTCTCCCAGCGTTTCTTGACCTTTTGAAGACCTTTGTTGAAGAGTGATCGTCTATTTTCTCTATACTGAAGGTGACTTCAATCTACAGCTTCCTGAAACTGTCATATGGATAGACGTCATTGACCACAATATGCACCTAAGGATCCATTAATGCGAGGAATAAATTTTATCTAGATGTTATTTCTTAGTAATAAGTAAACTTTAACAATAACCCTACTTATAGTGGCTCCCAAATTTCACTCTCTTACTCTCTTTCTGAAAGACAAAAAAAATTATTAAAAACTCATTTAAATTTAATATTTATAGGAATAAAAGAATACTCATTACAAATTATACTAAAGGGGAAATGAAGAACTGACATGTTAATTAAAAGCATTTTTAATCAAAGCTTTAAATTTCAGGGTCACAAAATTGACACTAAAAAATTGCGATTTTGCTACCATTATATTTTGTAATGGATCAGTATAACAGTTTTGATACCTTGAGATGCTAATACATGATTTAAAAAGAAAAAAAAAATATTTTAGACGTGAAAATGAGCTCCAGAATTGAAACTAATATTAAAATTCGGAAAATTATCAGTCTGAGGATAAATCTGGGCGTGTTGCTGTAAAGGAATCTCAACGCAGTCTCCGATGGATACGAAAAGTTATCCAGAATTTTAAAATAATTGGAAAAATCGCCGATAAACCTGGAAGTAAGAGAAAAAGAATCCTCAATTCGACGACGGAGATAAAACTCAATCGAGATCTGAAAAATGCTGCTATAATGAACAACGGCCGACATTGTCAAGGGGTGGTTTGGTTCTTGTAAGGGGGTTGTGTGTCTACAAAAGGAGTGGTGAGATCAATATTTATTGACGGAGTCATGAATAAAATGAAATGCTTGAATATACTGAAGAATAATTTAAAACTAAGTGTCCCGAAATTATGTATGGGATAGCGTTTTATGTTTTAACAAAATAATAAGCCCGAAACACCCAGCTAAAATTGTTAAGTTATGGATGCCCTGAAGTAAACTTATTTGATTTAAATTCAAGAAAAAAGTAACGATAGCTTTATGAATCAGATTGTATCAATGCTCGAAAAAAAAAAAAAAACTTTACATTCAAAGATGAACTTAAATTTTTACTTAAATTGACTATTGTTTGTTTCAGCGTTATCTTGTGGTTGATTGATTGGTTTTATGGGGTACTGAGCAACAATGGCTATTATTCCTTCTAAACTCTTCTTTTTATCCAATAGGTAACGAATTTTCCCCCCTTCTACAAGACTGTTCTGAATACCTATTTATTAGCAACTGTAATATTTTGTAGTAATGTTCAAAACATACAAACTTCTAATGTGCAAAACCGATGCCAACTTAAGACAACAAGAATAATAAAAACAAGCTATAATTTGATAAAAGTCACATTACAAAATTAAGTATTAAAATTAAAGCAAACGACAAAATATTAATGGAAACAATAATATTCGCTTCAGATGTTAAAATGGAAGAAAAGAATAAATTATTAAATTATAGATGCATCTGAAGAGATTTGTAATTATTGTTGCCGTAAAATGAAAACAACATTAATCTCTACATATTAATTTATTTACGACAACATTAAAGTTTGGTGTATAATAAATAATAATGTGTCAAAATATCTTTCATTCTGAATCATGTAAACCAATGTAACGTAGTTTAAAATTAAACAAAAACGTAATAAAATTATTAGAAGCCCGCTATGGTCCGATTAGGAACAAGTGAATAGAAGGAATTTAAATGTAAATATTGTTTGTGAAGAATTCATTTAAATATCTAAACGAGCTTAAAACCTCACATTTGAGTGCATTTCTTTTGGTAAATACCCTCTAAAATGTATGCGAAATATTTTCAAAACAAAAAATAAGCAATAAAATTAAAAATAATTTAAACCGTTTTTTTAATCTGAAATTCGATGTAATTGATGAAAACAGAATTTAAACGTATTACTTTTTAAATATGCGCAATCTAATAAAGAAAAATAAAATTAGTAATAGAATTCCGAAGCAAAAGGAATTTTTTAGTCACCAGTTGACAACATTCAGAACAATTCCAATCGATCGTTAATTTCTTGGGATCTCTTGAAGAGACAACGAATCTATGAATGAGAGTTCATAAGAACTTTTTTCGGATTACAATTCAGTATATTTCTATTTTGGCCGATTCTGGTGATTTTTTTTTTTTTTCATACCTAACAATGAGTAGTTTAGTATATTTGAATGAGTTCTGCACTCCACCGTTAGGAAGAGAAACACATACATCAATGTCTTTCTTGCAGTTCCAAACTTTCAAGTCTGGTTTTAACCGAGTACGACGAAAAGAGGTTTGTCTGGAGTTTTGATTGATCTAACTTTCCAAGTTTCCCCCAAATGCTTCCTGAATAGTATACTTGAAGATCAACGCATTTCCGATCTTTGAAATTCTTCTTGAGTTTATTAAAAAAAGGGGGTGGGGAGCCATTTGCAGAACAATCACAAATTAAAGCCCGCGACATTAACAGAAAGTTTAAAGGTTAATTATCGCTTACATTTGATTAAATATCTTTCACACTTCACTATATATATTCTTGGATTAAATAACTTAAAAGGTATCACGGAATACATGGACGCAACTTCATTTAGATTCTGTTAACACGTGGTTCAGTGATGCGTGAGTTTGTTTTACACGCCGTTTTACTATAGCTCACTCTACCCGCGTGGTGACCGGGTATGACAAAATAGTCCCACTGAAGCTCATGCATGTCGTAAGAAGCGACTCAAATGGGTACTCAGCGCTTGGGAGTATAGTCGGGCAACATGCCCCTGTGGATTATATCAGGGGACCTAAGGGACTAGCCTTCTTTATAAAAATACGGGCATAATTATCCTGAGGTCCCTAGGGATTTTTTTCTTTCCTATGGGGTTTACTGTCTTTGGTAAACACGGGTGACGCACCCCTGGGTTACCCTAGTGATCCTTTACTAATTTCAACCCTTCTTCTTGTCGACCAATTTTTGTCTCTTTTTTTTTCTCAATTTATTAACGTCCAGATTACAGTTAAATCTTGCTTGGCGCACCTTAGCCACATCTGGCTCTTGCGCCAATAACCTTCACTCCTGATATCACTTCCAGACATGGAGGAGCCACAAATCTTATTTTTCATTCGCGGAATTCCGTTTAATCTTTTGTTCGGATTACTTCAAGACTTCTTGCTATCAGCTGACGTTAGTACCTTTTTTCTTTTTAATTTATAAACATATGTATCACCATTTCTCGAAATATGAAATGTTCCGGTTTGAAGTTTTTTTGTTTTTTTTTTTTTTTCTTTTTTTTTTTTTTTGTTGTTGTGTGTAAGAGATTATTTTAAAAATCACGCATTCATTGAGATTAGGCGTACATACAAGCCCTTTGCATTGGCCAAATTTTAAAAGTTAAAAAGATTTTTTTTTTCTTCTGTGTAAGTAATTTCCGCAATAATTAAAAATAATGTCGAAGGAATGCGAGCATAAACAAAAGGCTGGCAAGAACCAGGAAAAATTTACATTTTCGAATGAATTCGGAAAGGTGCTGGCGATGCAGAAATTGTCAAAGAACTTATTCTTCACCACGTGGTTAGTTAAAAAATAATGATAAACTTCGACTACTTGTTGATAAAATTGCTTCTTACTTAGTTTTAACGTACGACGGTCACGGGAGTGCCCGACTTTCATTCCGTTGAGTCTTGGATTCGAATCCCGATACTACAAAAGACCGCCGCGCAGCGCGGTTGACGCATGTTAAATCTGTTGAGGCTCTGAAACCCTCTTTTGATTGGGTTATGGATATTTGGAAACGGAGAGAGCAGCTAATGTGTCTTCCTCGTCATTTCACCGATTCAAAATGACAATGTCCTTCGCCGGTAGATCTCGTGCTGCTTCTCAGTGCGACGTTAATTACATATCCATCAGTCATTATTTTTAATGCTAATAATTAATTAATAAACACTCGTGATCACAGGAAATTAATGTTCCTCTTTAAATAATGGAATTCTTCTCAATTTCATCATTATTTAAATTATCTAAATAAAACATAATTTGCGTTTATAATAATCGTTATTGTAACAAATTAAAATTATACGTGACTTTTAGAAATTGTGTCGAAGGAAACAGATCGTAGACTACCTTATATTATCCCCTTTTATTCAAAAAAAAAAAAAAGATTCTTCCGTCTCTTCCATTGTGCGATGCGAGCTCCCCGACCCAATCGGCTCGCATTTAAGATTCGTGAATGACATAGTGTTTGACTTTTCTCCCGTTCAATGAAATGTTTCGCTCCCCGCACTCAATGTCACATCTAAGCAAATGATGTAAATAAATAAGCATCCAGCTTCAACAAATAGAATTCTCTCTCGTTAATTATCCGTGGGAGGAGGGATGGATTCCTGAATGACTTTGGCGCGGGCTGAGTCGTCGCCAAGTCATTGATGCGACGCTTTTCGATGAATGAACGCGCGCATTTGGCGCAATGGTCTCCAGGGTTTCGATGGATGCAATTACGTGGGATCTAAAGAATGGCAACTGGCGACCGAGCTTCATTTATTAGCGGCTAATGGGCGGCTTCATTAGGAACGGCGATCGGTAGCCAAGTCGTGACCGAAACGGTGGAAGCGCGAAATATGGATAATTTTTGGAAAAGAAATTTCACTCGCAAAGTAACATCACTTTCACTCGGATCTCTGAAGAATCCGGATTGAATTTGCTCGAAGAATTTATTTAACATCAGAAGCAATCTGCAAAATTCCATATTAACATGAGTCGCTCAGAAGTGAATACGATTAAATCCTTTTTTTTTTTTTTTTTTTTTACATTTTATGATTTTTGTAAATTTTAATGGAATAAATAATATTCGTCTTAGTTATTAAAAGATTTACTCGTTGCTTCGGGTTTTTTTCCTAGGTCAGACAGCTCTTTATTTAATAGCTTCTGGTCATTTTATATAATAATCTCAGAAACCATTATGAATATAACTCCACTTTAAACGATATTTTTACAGATAAACTTTGAAATAAAAACTAAATTGTTCTTCTTTTTTAGATTTTTTTTGTTGGCAACACGGAAAATAACAAAATCATAACAACTGTAACAACAATTCTGCCATCTAGAATTGTTCGAGAAACGGACTTGAAAAGAGCGCCAATTTTTTGTGAGTTTTATAAGTAGGTGCTTTCGTTTAATTTAAAATATCTTAACACTATGGTTTTAAATATAAAAATTTTACATTGAAGTGTTTGTGAAAATTATTGCGTCATCAAAAACATTAAATAAATTTTCTTTAATAACAATGTAAAAACACTAATTTCTTAAAATAATAAAAAAAAATTATTAATTGTAGGGATATAAAAATATAAGTTTAGCGAAAGTGATCCCTTTCTTGTAATTGACACGCGCAAAATAGATAAGCCAGCCATCTTTAAAAATATAAATTAACCGTTTTTGCATTCTTTTAGATAAATTTCAAAAGGAACTAAGAAGCAGACTTCGTGAATTTATTCAACTGTAGATCTCCAATAAGAAACACGACTTTTACAGGACGTTAAGACTCGCGGAGATCAAAATTTCGATTTAGATAACGCGGGAAAAATTGTTTGATGGGATGAATTATAAAAAAGAAAACTTATTACAACAAATGTTATTGTATTACTTTTACATACGTTTCTTATCCTTTTTAGCAACCAAAAGGTATACTCGTAAGTCCTTCAAGTTTTTAAGATGCTACCATTGTCCCAATAAATTATTTATTTTTTTATTTACCTGTTTACAGAGCCTATCATTAGCAAAGAGACTTAAAATACTTTTTCCTGATCAAATTTAATGAACAATAATACCAGATAAAAACCAACGTTTTTAAAAACAATGTTTTTGAATGGTGGCAAAGTTTATCAAAAAAATTAATGAATTATTAATTATAGCTGGTCGCAAATATCTAAATATTGCATTGTTAGGCAAATAAAAACGGTTTCCAAAATTTCAGAGCTCTAGCTTGATGGGAAGTTGGTTAAATTAACGATAGAAAATTTGATGACACACAGACAGACACATACCAAGTGAAATACATAAAAACGTTAAAACTAACTAAAATTAATTAATTCATCCGGTAAATTAAATGGTTGGAATGCAATTTAACCCAACCACCCTTGGCGACAAGAATTATTTGGCGGTATTTTGCCAAATGTGGCTACTCTGGTCCGTTTTACGGACTTAACGTTCAACCAAAAAAAATCGCCTAGTTTGGTGCCAATTTTTGAAATCGCACCGAGTGGTTGGGCTACCGAGCCGAGTGGTTGTATTATTAAAGAAAATATTAGTTGAAACTTGTTACAAATGTCTAAATATGGCATTGTTTGGTGAGTAAGAAAGATTCCAAAGGTTTCAGAGCTCTAGCTTGATGGGAAGTTGGTTAAATTAACGATCGAAAATTTGATGACACACACAAACACCAAGTGATATACATAAAAATGTTTTAAAAAGGTGCTTAATCATATCCAGTTTTCTCAGACATTAAAGTGAAACACTCCTTGTACTAAAATGTTAACGTCGGTAAGAATTACCTCAAAAAATTCGTTCCAAAGTAAAAATAATCAATACACCAATTTTTATTTGAACTACACCAATTTCGTACGATTTGTGGAAAAAAATTATTTTTTAATCAATGCCGTGACTATCTATAAAATTAATCAGAAAACCCAAATTTTTCAAAAAAAAAATTAACATTTTATTTTTATCCTTCATATTTATGTTAATTATTTAATGATCGACATAAGAATTTTTAAATGTCAGAAATGCAAATGATTAAAATTTAAATGGTGTATGAAAATACAAAACAGCAAGAAACAAAGAAAATGAAACAAAAAAAAAATGATGATTATTTCATTAGCTATGAACAGAAAAATGTATAAATATTTATGAACGGAAAATTTTAATTTATAATTAAAGTTGAAAAGTAATCTTTATAATTTAATATGTTTTTATTTTTGTGAGAAGCGACACAGTACTAAACAATTTCTACTTCATGTTGAATAAGATAATGTTGACTTTGCTTTCTTCACTCTATACCAAATATAAGTATTCTTTATTATTTCACTCGGTCTATGTAATTTAGAACGAAAATATACAGAAAGAAAAACATATTCCTTTATATGAAATGAGGCTGCTCATTTATGTAAATTATTTTACGATGTGGATTCTGTAAGATTATGTATAAAGTACAGTTGATCCCCATTAACACGAGGTTGGGTAACAAGCGAGTCTGCTTTATTCGCGGTTTTAGTATAACTCCTTGCTTGTGATATCCCTCTTAGAAATTGTGAAGGCATAATTCTTATTTCTCTTTTCACAAAATTCAAATGAATCTTTTGTTTGGATGACGTCACGACTTCCAGTTAAGAGCTCACATTTATACATTTTTTCCCTTTCTAATGCAAATGAATCACCATGCCTCGGAAAGTAAAACATTCTAATTTGGATCATTTTTTATTGGAGATTATTTTTCAAGATCTGTAATAATTAAAAGTTATATTGAAAGAGTGCAAATGCAAACAGAGGGCTTATACGATTGGGGAAAAATTCAGTATTATTGGACGCATTTGGAAAAGGGTGAGTGAAGCAAATATTGCCAAATGACTTCATCTACCTGAATCTACACTTCGTGGATGATTAAAAAAAATGAGAATATAAACTTCTTCAGTTTGATGATAACGTTTAAAACTATAAAGAGATGTCCAGGAACAGCGGAAAACACCAATCTTGACAAATGTATGTTTCATTTTTTTTTTTATCTTTCGCTCAATTGTTATTGATACATTAACTCGCGATTCACTTGACTTTCGAATTATTAACTATGAGCCCACGTATTAATATTTAGCTGGTTAGTTATTTGGTTGCGTTAAATAAAATGATATCTATAGAATACTATTTATACTATTTTTATTATAATTAATTTAAAATATTAAATCGGTGTTTGCAAGACAAAACGTTTGTTGCACTTAATTTACTGTGCAAATGTATTGTTTTGAAACACGTCATATGCTAAAAAGGTATTATTTTATTCTCGGACATGGCGTTCTTGTAAAGCTCTAATGTGCCTTCTCCTCGGAAATTTTGGGTAGAATGAATTGGCCACACCTCTTTCAAAATTCCGGGATATAATCATTTGTTTTGGTTGGATAGTTGGATGCAATAAACTAGCTATTGATCCTGAACCTGGGCAGAAATTGACACCTAAAAAACTGCACATCTGATGCAGGGGTGTTTTTGGTTCCAAGGAGAATCGCACTCTAAAAGGTTAAAATTCATGAGAAACAGAAATCTTGTTTTCCCTTTCTCAAGAGTCCAGCTGTCTTCGATGAGGCCCTGGTTCGGATGTGAGGGGGACAGTTAATGAACTTGCTAAAGTATGGTCACCGAATTCTCCGTGCTACCACTTCGACCGCTCGTGGTTTTCTACACCGTGGAGATGGAGAGGGTAGTTGACCATGGTTGATGGCTGCGTTTTGAACCCTGGACGAGAGGGTCCGAAGAAAAGTTGTCGGGTCGCTTTTTGTTGCCACCTTTGCCAACCAGACTAAAAGAGACGTCTCTCTCGGACTAGTTATAAAAATATTGTAACTTTTGGCGTTGTTGATGAGAGCTGCTGCAAACCCTTTTGCAACGGCAAACGCATTCGCACAGCTGGCCGAGGATGTCTTTTTCGCCGGCATCGTACCGAGGCCTTAGAGGATTTCGCTACTAAGCCTAACTCCATGAAATTACGGAAAGATGAACGTGTTATTTAAGTATCACCGACAAAATAATCCGAATACATCCTGGTACCCGTTCAGTGCTCTCAGAGATTTTTTTCAGAATTATTGTGTGAAATATTTTACATCATTTCTGCAAATTCAGCTTCAGTTAAAAATGCGCGACAATTCGACGATGTAACACTGAAAAGCAGAAATTGAGTGCAAATCTCCAGAACCCCACTGTCTATCTAAAATAAAACTCCTGTGACTCAGCAAATATCACGTACATATTTAAGAAGCCATCATCTCCCCATATGTTTATATAATCAAAATTCATTTGCATGCGAGTCTTTTCTGTCTCGACTTGAATAGAAGCTCAAATTTACATATATCTCAAATGCTGTGAACACATAATGTTATCTTGTGCCAAAAATATTAGGTTTCAAAACGTTCAAGACTCTGACGCATATGCGTGACGGTCGGGGGTGATCGAGCAAACGCTCTGTCACGCCGACGTGCCAACCGAGAGGTGAGTGCGTTTCTTGCGGGCTTATATACGTGACAGCCGTCCCAAAAGGGTTGACAAGCTCAGACAGTATGTCACTGCCTGCGGCAAAAATTTTCATTTTCGGAAGAAAAAAACACCTTCTTTTTGCTTCTCGCACACTGTTGCAACCCTATATTAATGCGCCAATCTGTTGATTCTCTGCCGCTTCGTGCCCACTTTAGGGACACCCTGCGTTTCTTCCAAAAAAAAAAAACTGAACATAAAAATGAATCATCTGGGAATGATAAAATCCTCCACGAATCTATTTGAGGAATCCAATCCGCTCCCGACAATCACGTAACACAACGAGAAACTTCTCTTCCCATCCCCTCATCCATCCCCCTAATTAAGAGAGGAATGGGATTGGCCCGGGAGTGTGAGAAACGTTCGAAGTGCTTACACCCAATCAAAATTCCTCACGGAGGAGAGAGAGAGAAAGGGTCGGTCGGCGAAAAGATGAAAGGAAAATTATAGTAAAAGACGAAAGAAAAGGAAGGGGGTGCTTCTCTTCTTTCTTTTCCGCGAGAATATTTCCTTCTCCAGGGATGCTTTAGACGACTACGGTATTTCTTAATCTGTACCGGACATCTGCTGAATCGTCATCTCCACCCTCCCCACCACCCACCTCGTACATTCGAATGATAAAGGGGGAGAGAGCGAAATTGGCTTCCCCCTATTCTCCCCCCCATCAGAAGATTGGAAAAGAAAAATAAATATTAAATTATGTTTTCTTTCTTTTATCGTTTGCTCGAAAGAGTTGGAATAAATGATTTGATGGGGGTCTTCTATCGTTTGACAGTACTTTGACTTTCGATTATTCCATTATCGGGGAATTGAGCGATAAAAAAATATAGATCATTAAGCCCATCAGTAAAGAAGAAGGAATTTTAAGGACTGCTTATCATTCGCATAAAACTCAGAAGCACTAGCTCGTTAACAAATAGATTTCCGAACATTATTTTATGGTTTTCCAAACTGAGATGGAAGCATCAAAAATAATCTAGATCAAATCATTTTCTTCCATTTTTTTTAAGCAAATGCGAATGGATGCTTCAATTTTTTAATAAAAAGTCAAGGAAATTAAGCACAGGATTGTTCAAAATGAGTGATTCGATTTCGAAATTCTGCATTTTCATAAATAAACGACCCAAAATTCCCAGGATAATAGAGGACGAAATAATACAGGAATGAAAAAAAGGAAAACTGTGGAAGTTTTATGCTGTGAAAAATAGATGACCCTCGTGTGTTCTTCATGAAGTTATTTCACGGAAGCTGTTTTAGAAGCTTTCATGGAGTGACCTCGTATTCACCTGATCTGGTCCCTTGTGACTTCTTTATTTAAGGGTTTGAAAAAAGTAAAGTGTATGCGTCCCCATTACCATCAAATGTATGTGAACAACAGATTTTTGCTGCTGTGTTATCCATTACCACCGATACTTTACAACGAGTTTGGCAGGAATTTACACATCGAATTGACATTATTCGTGTAACTATAGGAAGTTATATCGAATATTCGTAAAAGAGACTTCTATATTTTCCCTTTGAATTCATGTATATTTATCATTCTGTGACGTTCGTTTATGAAATTATAGAATTTTGTAAAATGAATGATTCATTTCGAATAACCCTGTGTTTAATTACATTTACATGTAAAAAAGAAGTAATAATGTTTAAAATTATTACTTATTAGTAATAATGTTTAAGATAATAATCTTTTAAATATTTAGTTATTATCATATTAAATATATATTCGAATATTACCTCCTACGAAATCTAAATTATGCCTGAAAATTATTTGTATACAGATTAATATCAAAAAAGGTGTCTAGGCATAACTTAAAAAATTTTAAAAACTCTAGCGTGCCCCTTATAAATCACAAGAAAAAAGGAATATATGATGTATCACGATATGTAGGAATTGCATAAATCCAAGATTGTTTCGATACGGACCACGAAGGTATAGCCCTCTTTGTTAATTATATCAAAATATTTCATTTTCTGCTCTCTCTCTCTCACACTCACAAAAGGATTACACCGTGTTTCAAGACCTCATTTTCGAACCAATTAATAAGGGAATTCCAAATGTGATTGAGTGTCAATAACAACCCTCCCGCCTGAGGAACTAAACTCTCTTCCGATTAATTAAACAGCGTCGTAACGAAACTCGAGAGGGAGATAGCATCTTCACAAGACTCTAGATCAGATGCGAGTACAGTCATCCATACCACACAGGATGTAACGGAGGGAGGAAATTCCCAGGCCTTATCGCTCGAAACAAGGGGTGGAGCAAACGATAATGTCATCAGGATGTAAGGATCGTCTGCCGAAAACGTCGTGTCGTCCTCTAGCACCCTGATATTACTTCCTTCGCTTTCCATCTTTATGTCATTTAAAACAACAATAGAACGAATGTCCGATGAACAGACCCCCCCCACACACACAGAGAGAGAGAGAGAAACGATAAGAAAGTTATCTTATTCAAGATTTCTAATAATCGATATTTAATTCGCAAGCTAATTTATCTGTGGCTAATTTATCTGTGTGGGGTTTATTGCCTTTGTTAAACACGGAAGACGTTCACCTTTCCCCGGGATACTCAAGCGATCCTTCTCTATTTTCGACCCTCCATCTTGTCAACCAAATTTTTATCATTTTTAAATTTTTTTCACACATCGAGGTCACAGCCTTTTGGTGGTGCATGGTCACATTTGGCTATTGCGCCATTAAAATACTATCATTCATTCGCTTGACTTTTCATTTTTTTTACGCCTAGTTCATAGTTTTACTTTATTTGACGCAGTATGGCTATGTCCGGCTCTTGCATCATTGAAATATTGTTACTCACTTCTTTTTTTAGTTTTTTCAAAAAAAAATGCCTAGATCGCAAATTTACCTTGTTTGGTGCAGCACAGCCATATTTGGCTTTTGCGCCATTAAACTCGACCATCACTCATCACACCACACTCTACCCCTAACTAATTTCCAGCTAAACTTCCAACTTCAGAACTAAATTCTTCGTTGCTTGTAAAAATGCATTTTATCGAATCTATACACTTGACTTTCTTAATCCGATCTAAATGAGTCCCTTTTCATCCCTTCAGAGAAAGATTCAATCCAACTAAACTCATTCAAAGTCCCCGAAGTGATAGACAAAGGGAGAAACATTATATAGTCCCTTTGATACGACAGTGATGTGAATTATAATTAAAATGAAAATTAATTCTAGAACACTTTCGCGATGACTCAGAAATCCTTATTAAATGTTAAAGGAATTCAGGTATTCTACTACGAAACTCTGATGCATGAAAATTAGTATGAAGTTCAATCATACATGTCTACATTATAGATCAAAGTGGTTGGCTTATGGATTGCTATTTAGAAGGGGATTTTTTAGTGAAAACTTAATGAGCTGACGTTCACAATACGGTACAATGAACCACGGGTGAACAGGAAGGTGATACAAAATTGAATGTATTGTTAAATGTTTATAACTTTAACCGCGAAGTATGATACAATTCTTCGCGATTCATGACAACATTGCTTTTTTCCGACATTGGAATAGTTTTTTTTTTGAAAAAAAAAGTGATCAGAGTTTATATACCTTTAGTGAAGTATTAAGAAATAACCATCTCTACGTCTTTGCACAGCCAGTTTGAGTATATATTTTAGTTTCCCCGGGTGAATTCAATGTACCGAAAGAAATTCTGAGCGAGCAATAATCCCATAAAACATAATCACGCTCGCTGGTGACGCGATCGTAAACTCCGGAAACAATGTTTCATTATTAGAATTATCAAGTTTTAAAGCTCTGAAACCTTCGCGAATAAAGTGGGTAAGACTGAGAGTCTAAAACGCGTTATAGGGGCTTTAAGGTTAGTAATCAATTTCGATGATGAGATTAAAGTAATGTTGTAGTGGCAATGAACTTTTTTTCAGCCGAAAAAATATGACGGGAATAATCAAATTTAAGACATTTCGTAAGTGAAAATTAAGAAAAAATATTACAATCGGAGAGATTTATATGTTCTTGAACAACGCTAGAAATGAAGCTTTTGAAGGGGCTCTCGTCTAGCGGCCATTTTGATTTCCTGAAAGTGATATTAATTCTATGGAAATTCTATTCTATAATTTAATTCTTTAAATTTTCACTATTTTATCAATTTGAATACAAAAAAGTGCATCCGAAAGAGAAAAATTAATGAAGTTTTTTGTGGCATTACATTTCCTCCCCAAGTTTTGAAAATATCTTAGACTACTTTTTAAGGACTGGGAAATCCACAAACAAATAATTAAAAAAAAAAGGAAGTAATTGTTTTTTTAAGAAATCGGATGAAAAATGTAAACCTTCATTATTCTTTGCTCTATTGAATGCACTTTTTTTTAATTCAAATAGACAAAATAGTATCGTTTTGAGGATAAAAGTAGGACTTATACAAAGGATTAACATCACGTTACCGAAATCAAAATGGCCGGTGGATGGGAGCTTAGAGTTATTCCGATGAATGTTCCTGATAAAGAATTTATAAATACCCTGGGTAAATGGCTCTCAACAGATTCAGTATTACCCACTGGTGGTGCTGTTAGTTCAAGGATATATATATATATATATATATATATATATATAATTGAGGGGTTGTTGAGGATTTCCCTCTATTCAGACTCGCAAGAATGCCCTGAAGAGCTTAATTAAAATTAAAAGTCATCGAATGCAAGTATCTACAATTGGTTCTAAAATGCCTTTTAAGCTAGAACAATCCGCATTAAAAGTACGTATTGGTACATTATAGCTTTGTTCTTTGATACGCTTTTACTAACACGTGAAAAAGTCACAGAATGGGCAGTGTACCACACGCAGCACTACGAGGCTCGATCAACAAATTACAAGAAGGTCATGACAAGATTAAGGCTCCCGTCCGTACGCCATTACGAATTTCCATGCGTAATGTTAATCAATCGTAGTCTCCTACTTTCTAATACTCTTTGTTTCAGACCTTTAGGATATTTTTTTTAAAGTTCCCCCTACATGCTAGGCTTTTTGCTTCGTTGCCGCGTTGCTTTCAAGTTATGCGAAGGAAGTTTCTGCTTAAATATTTCTAAATGCTTTTAAAGATTTCCCCACTGCATCTCTTTTGTTAATTTATTTGTTTTAATTCTGGTTTCGTAAAAGATTCCCATTCCAGTCCAACGCTTCTTTTTTTCTCGTTTGCAAGAACCATTTGAATTACTTCTTTTTCATTTTCCTTACTTCTCTCATTTGGAGTTGGAAATTGAAGCTCCGTTGCATGTTTATTTCGCGATATATAAAATAGAGAGAGAAGAAATGTATTAATGTGTTCTCTTACAGAAAGTTCTGATGTCATTTGAAAAGGAAACACCGAATCTCGTGAAAAAGGAATCGTGGTAAAAGCCCGAGTTAAGTTGATTCGCAATTTAACGAATCATCAGTTAACAGGCTTCAAATGTAGAATGTATTCCATTTATTTTTAAATTTAGAAAATAATGTTACCAAACTACCTCTACATTCAAAGCTTCTATTTTTTAACTTTATTCTTTTTACAAAAATTTATAAAGTAGCTTAAGTAAACTAATAAAATTTATTAATTAAAAAATAAATAAATTTCGTATTTCTCTGTGGAATTGTCCTAAGACATTTTACATGTATTGTACATTCTTAAGTATTATTATGAAAAAAAAATAAAACAAACACTCAAAATAATATATGCTATAATGTATTGTGTAGACATACATTTTATATTCATGTTAAAGTTAAATATTGAAAATTACACAGACGTAACCTGAAAAGTACGCATAATTTTCGGATTCCAGAATAAAAAGAATCGGTTCGTCTAGACAGCATCTATTGTTAAAAAGGTGTCAACTTTCTGAATTTCTGCGAAAATGTTGTAAAGAGCAAAACTAAAATTTTATACAAAAGACTGAATATATTAAAATTTGGAGTTCGAGTTTAATTTGTACTCTATGCATATTCTTCAATTTCATTATTCTTGTTAACACTATTTCCATCACACTTCAATAAATAGTCATTCGCAAAGTAAAATAACAGCAATTTTATTTAATGTTTTAGTAATAAAATTAAATATAAGTAAAAAAATTCAAATATCAAGCTAAGAATTTAAAAATGAACTAAAGGATTTATGTATATATATATATATATAACTTTAAAATAATGTATGATTTCCAATGCCATCACGCGCTTAACTAACGCTCTTAAGTTTCTACCGATAAATTAAGTCCCATAGTTACATAAATACGCATGGTGTTTCGAAACTGAAGGGTAAAAATTTAAGGGGTATTAGGAAACATCTTAAAAAGAAATTTTCACCATATAATGCATGGACACCACTAAACACTTGTTGTCTTGAACATCGTCATTTCTAATGTGGGTTTCAGGAAGTAGGGTGGAGTGCAATAATGAAGAAATCATGCACCCTGAAATCCAAGGTAGATATGACGATGTGTAAGGAAACTTGCGCTTTATGCTTTCAATTATAGCGCCGTCTAGCGGTACCTATACATTGTATGGTGAAAATTTCTTGCTTTGATGTTTTCTATCACCCCTTAAATTTCTTCCCATGAGTTTTTAAACACCCTGCATGAAATCTAAAGATGTACTAACACTTCAAATTTTTATAAATTATTGTACATTTCAAAGTTGTTTTTTTGTTTACTTTGTATCCATTTTTAAATGAAAATTTGATTTGAAAATTGTTTTTTTTTATATTTATTTAATTCTTAATCTGGAAAATTAAGTCTAAAAAAGTAATTATGTAAACTATATGCATGTACAAAATTTCATTGTGAAGGGGAAGACCCGGTTCCCTCCCTTAAGTTCGTCACTGCTGGATCATTCCACAGTATTGTCTTGTCTTGAGAGTTACTCGTGGGCAACATTTCAGTTCGATCGGATGATAGAAAATAGGTTAAAGTTTGAGTATAAACTTTGAACTTGTGAATGACATACATATAAATAGAGCGAGTTAAATAAAGACTTGTAAGAAACTCTATCAATGCCATTATATGAAATTAAAGAATATTTAATCTTGATTTCAGGCACCGATATTAATAAAGTTAAAATAATTTTAAATTATGACATATTTTTAACCATTGAAATATGTTAATAGTAATATTCAAGCTCATATAAGAGACGATTATTAGCATATCCCTAGCTGTTAATGTGGCGTGGGAGGCCATAATCAAAGGGCTCGCACTCAGCGGTTTTCGTCGAATCGGGGGTTCGAGTAGTGATGCCCTTAAAAACTTGATGTGCAGTCGGGGCTGTTGCACGTTAAACTGTCGAAAATCAAAATCCTCCCGTTGGCGAGATTGGAAGTTAGGAGAAAGAGCTGCCATCTCTGGTGTCGTCCTCGTCACTCGACCGAGGTTCAGAATGACAAGGTCTGTCACCAATAGCCCTCGCCTTGCTTCCAAAAAGACGTTAATGTAACCAACCAACCAATCCAGTTGTAAGTTTGTCACATTATTCATCATCTGTATACTTATGTTAAAAAGTCACATTCACATAAATAATTTCGTATAAGTAATCACTAATTAATTGCTGTATCAACATTTGAAAGTTGAGTACATTCGGGTAAATCTGCCGTAAATTATAACTTTAAAAATGTTAGAGTACTTGAGCATTCTGTGCACTGAACTTAATTATAATTTCAAAATTTGAATTTAATAAAATTTTTAATAAACTAAAGTTTATGATTCAAATATTTCATAATATTTACACATGTATTACTCGGTACTTAAAATTTGTGATTTTTTTTTATTAAAATCAATTTATGTTCACTGTGCAGAAAACAATTATTTCCATAATGTGCAAAGTATCAGCTCTTTGGTTTGATTTTATCAACGTCGCGCTAGAAGCAACACGAGGGCTATTGGTGTCGCAATTCGTCATTTTGAACCTAGGTCAAGTGACGAGGACGATATTTGAGTTGGCACCTCCATCTCCTAACTTCCACACCATGCCAACGGGAGGACATTGAGCCTTGACAGATTTAGCGTGCATCAGCCCCGGCTACATGGTAGATCTTTAGTGACTTCGAGGCTCGAACCCACGACTCGAAGGAGCCGCGAGTTTGCTACCGCAGCCACATCAACTCTTTGGACAGAAAGACCTGTTTTGAGAAAATTGCATCAAAATCATAAAAAAACACCAATACAGATATTTTTTTCTATAACATTGCACGTGCGTTTACGATTGTAATATTCGATTTGAATGAGGATTCTATTTATCTCTTAAACAATACATCTACCGACCGTTAAGTCTAATACATATATGGTACAATTAAGCTTAATATATCGAAACTCTTAAATAATAGAGTGTGAACAAAGCTCCCTCAATTTTTGAACTGCAATATCAAAAAAGGGGCACAAACTGAAAGGTTTTATTGTTTCATTTACTTTAAAAAAATTCTATTCACCTAACCGGCTTATTTCCTGCAATATTTCGAGTCAAAATAACGAATTTTTCACAGTTTACGTGCATCTTAAAGCTTGCATATACCAGGAATTTAGATTTCGTAAACACAATGTTAATCCGATGAAATTTCTGTTTTCCTCTTCAAATCTAAACTCTTCTATTTATTTGAATTCATCCGCAAAAAACAAAAAAAAAAAAAAAAAAGAATTTAAAAGGTTTACAACGGTAATATATTTTTCCCCTGCTTTTTTTAAAAAATATATTTACGTCTATTTTAATGATTCGTTTGTGGGTTTTCCAATTTTTAAATCATGTCTTAAATTATTTATGAAAATTGGAGGAAAATGCGATTCCTTAGAAATTCATTTTGTTTTATCTTTAGAATTCACTACATTACATCCAAATAGATAACGTAGTCTAAATTTCAGATAGAATCCCAAAAGGGTAACGTTAGGTTCAGGAAGTCAAAATGGCTGTCAGATGGGAGCCTTAACGTGTTCAAGTATTCCTCACCACACGAGAGGAAATATCGAAAATAGATACTCAGCTGAAATCGACTGGATTTACGTACTTAGCTCGGGGACTTACGTACGAAGACGTCTTTGCGAATGCAAATGAGCTTTGGGTAGACAAAATGGCTGGTTAGCTTCAACACAAACAACATATGAGTCGTAATGAAGGAGCGGAAAATAAAACTGTTAACGTTCCATCCTTCCAACTTCCCGTACGAAGATGGAAAATATCTTCCTTTTAATTGCGGTAGCATTGTTTTAAAACAAAACTTATCGTTAAGCGGTTGATTCGGTATTCCATCGTAGGAAGGGTCCGCGCAATAATTAATAACGTCTCCTTTCGGAATAAATCTTAATTCCATTCGACGACTCTGTAGCATAAACACTATATTTCCCTTTTAACGGATGGCAGTTAACACAGAAACATATAAATAGACCACGATAGCACAAATTCAAAATTCGCTCAGTCACTGTAATAATGTCTATGTCACCATGATATTGCATTAGCTCATATACTAATTCTACATACACTAACTGATACACACAGTGTCTCAAAAACTTGAAATAACTTCTAGAATCCTCCAATTTATCTCTTTACCTTTAATTTTGTTGTCAAATTTGGCGACTTGGCAACATTTGGCGACTAAATCTTTTGCCAAGGTCACCCTTACCTATTCAGCATTTCTGCCTGGCGTATTCTCTCCTTGACTGTAAATCTATCGTTCCGTTCACAACAGTCGTTCTGTGGGGAAAACGACAATGTTCCAAATATCCGGATCATTATTAATCTTATCCATCTTATGGGGATTTTGAATTTGTTTTAAGATTTGAATCTGAACATTTTGTGTTGTACACCTTGGTGTTTTTTTTCTCTAAATGTTGTTTCGAACAATCGTTGCCAAAATTTAAACAAATGTTTGGCTCGCAATAAAGCCAAATTTAATTCTAAGCTTTGAACTTAAATTCATCCACACAGCAGAATCTAGTAGTAATAAATATATATATATTTTGCATTTAATGCATGGCACAAACGCTGTATTCATATATAATGTAACTCATTAAGTTGTAATTACACTTAAACATTTCGGATAATTCTGTAAAGTTACTTTCATACGATCCATCCATTTTATGTTATATATAAAACATCTTTATTTACATTCATATTCATTATGATAGAGTCCCACTTTAAATATTTAGTATTCAATGGTCTTTGAAAGATAATTCAGATCATTTTTATATTATTTTATAATACAAAAAGGATTTCAGGATTTTAATTACAATGTTTATTTACACAATTAAACCACTTGTGCACCAATTTGAAAGGAAAGTAAAAGCTATCAAATGATTTATGAATAACTTCGAACACTTCTAAACAACAACTATATTCGCATGCCACTAGTTGAATTAGAATTATTCTGGTCCTACGGTAGGAAAAGAAATAAGAATCATGTGTTCACAAGGCAATATATACAAGAACAGACTTGTTAAGCTGGTTTCAAGGTGTACAGAATATACAATATAAGTCTTTCTATTTCTGAGAATTACATTATTTTTTCCTATGGTTTCATTTCCATTAATAATATGATAATACAATTCTAAAAAGTGACAATTTTTATGTATATTTTTTATAAATTATATCGATTGTCGATGTTGTGTATGGAAACTACATGCTCATATTTTCTTTTCAAATGACTTTTCAAAACATATTAATCAACTTATGAGTAGTGTTTTTCTAAACAAAGCAAAAATAACTTTATTTAAAGAACATACCTTTGTTAGTTTAAGTCGTTAATCATTTTATAACTATTTCAGCTTAATTCTGTATCTTAATTAAAGCAGAAAATAGTAAAATTCAGAACGATACTATAATTCAAAAATGCTTAATTATAGCTTAACTATTCATATTTATTTTTCAATTACTTAGAGTATTTCCTATGCTATAATACATATTCAGGCCTTTCTTTTATGTGTTAAAATCAAACCATGAAATAATGATAGGCAACAATATCTATACAAATATTATATTTTAAAATGCGAAATAAATTTTATTATAACATAAAAGAATAAATAACATAATAATAATTTAAAATGAATATTTTTAGAACAGAAAATAATTTAAAACTTACTTCACAAGTATACAGATGAACGGCAAAATTGCCTTCCGAAAACCTTAACTTCACTAGTTATATCTCAATACACAATTAAACAAGAGTTAGACAAAATATACATAAAAATATTAAGATTAAATCCTGTCTAATATACATAATAGAATAATGTATGAAAAATACGGTAATATTAAATGCATTTTTCGAGATAAAGTTGAAACACAATACAACACCAATAAAAAACGACTTTTTTTAACATGGGTATTTTCTTTTAAACTTCACACTTTGCGTAATATAATTTTTTTATACATTAAAAGGGAGCGTTGAGTCAAATTGAATTTCTTCAATAATTAGTTTTATTAATTTATTTTATTATTTGACGTTAATTAAATTTATCATCTGAAATAAATACGTGTAAAATTTTTAGCTCAATTGAGCATTGTAAAGTGAACGAATATTGACTTATACAGGAATCCTCCCTTCACCTTGCGACCATTTGACGACTTGGTAAGAAACTTGGCATAAAATTTAATTCTTTAAAAAATTAGTTTTAATCAATTAATTTTTATTAATTATAGTTAAATTAACGTGTTGCCATCCAAAAAAATCGTGTATGGAAAATTTCAGCTCAATTGAGCACTTTAAATTGTGAGTTTAGTTTATGTTAACGTCGCACTAGAAGCAACACGAGGGCTATTAGTGACTGACCTCGTAATTTTGAACCACGATCAAGTAACGAGGATGACACCTGAGCTGGCAATCCCCTCTCGTAACTTCCACACCATGCCACCAGGAGGACTTTGGGCCCCGACAGATTTAACGTGCATCAGCCCCGCTACACGGCGCGGATCTTTGGCGGCCGAGGCTCGAAACCACGATTGAACGAAAAAACCCGCCACGAATCCGAAACCATGATCATTAGGCTACCGCGGCCACTTTAAATTGTGAGAGAAAAATTTTTAAGGATTCAACCCAGACATACAATGTGAGTTGAAGCAAACCCATTAAAAAGATGTAGATGTAGGAAATGCCCATACTAACACAGCGTCACCTATCTGCATTTATTCCATTAGATATGGTTTTTTAACTATTTTCGTGGTGTTTGACAGATTTTTTTAAACTATAAATAGAATAACTACGACAGAACCCAAGTGCAAAATGTTGCGAAACACTTCTAAGAAATTGGAAAAAAAATATTCCGAAATATTAAAATTTGTAGAAGTAGTAGAAATGTTAAGATATCGAAATATTTTTTAAAAAATTAAAAGTTTTTAAGCAACCGTTTCTTTTGAAGTAAATTTTTCTTTTCTGAAATGCGTATTTTACATGTTGAATTGCGGTATGTGTGTGTGAATATATAAAAACTTTTTCTTATAAATATCTAGCAAAAAATTTGCTAACAGTGGCTGAGTTGAGTTAAATAAATGTAAGGAAGTTAAGGTTATTTTTAGGTGTTAGGTTCGCTTATGTTTTCTTGTACATGGAATTTCTAATGTTTGAATGTAAGAAAATAATAGCCACCAAAGGGCTATAGCATTTTCTTTCTTCCTCCATAAAACAGGTACCATAAAACTTTTAACAAGTCTAAATAATTATTATCCACTAACTGTCCATAATTACTTTCTATCCCACTAAGTGTTTAATAAATATCTTCTAAAGAGTTTGGTTTCAATTGAGATCCAAGAAAGATAACAAACTGGATTGAAGACTTTTTTTTAATTGTTTGAAAGCTGTTTGGTCTATTAAAAAAATATCCCGAAGGTTATTTCCTTTTTTCTTACGACATCTCTAAGCTTGTACACGTTTTAACAAAGTCAAGTTTAATAAATACCGGAAAAATTCATCATACTTTAACTTTTTGTGAAACAAAAAAGATTAAGCTACATATTTGAAAGAAAAATGTTGTAATATCTTAAACAAAATTAAAAGTTTTTAAGTTTCTTAAAAACCGAAGTTGCACTAAAAAGTGTATTTTTTAATTCTATGGTCCTTATTTCTAAGTTGATTATTTACTAAAAGAAAGTCAAATTAATAGAAATTCACACAATTTAATAAAAATTAACACAATTCAATAAAGAGACATTTGATTTAAATCCAGTCCTTTTATTTGAGATTTAGTTATGAATACTTAGTAAATGGTGCTTCTCTCACTGTCTATTATTCCTCAAAGAGCTTAAAATCTAGTTTAGAATGAATAATAAAACTTACCAACTCATTTGGATTAGAGTGAATTTAATGAAAGAAGTCAAAGATACGAGCAATAACTTTGACTTCTTTCGATTTGAGATCACTCCACAAAGGATTCCTAATCAAAGTCGGTCGACTCTACGTCAACCGCCGACTACTCACTGTCAATTTCGCTACTAACTTCGATATTCGATTCACCGTCGCATTTACATGAATTTCCTGCAACTCATTCACAATATTTCCAACGTTTATCTAATTTATGTAATCATGTTCATTTGATCAGAAAGGAGTTGAAAAATTTTCTTATGAAACAACTATAATGTAATGTTGAAAGAACAGAATTATAACACCATAATAATAATGATAATAAGAATAATATATATATATATACACACATCCTTCCTTTCTTTTTAATTTGGTTGAATTTTTCCTCTGTATTTATTTTTCTGCTAAATTTTTAGTTATATACCATCTTGTTATAATATATCTCACTAAAATGTGGTGGTTGGATGCATAATACTGGTAGAAACACGCATTATATTCTATAACAAAGTCTGGATATATGGATAGTATCTCCTTTGTTTGTTCTTACTTGAATCTTTTTCCTTACTTCGCTATAATTTTTAAGTTGCTTGATTTTTGAATTATATTCAATTTTTATAATTGCTTTTAGCTGTTTTAAATTACTATTTCTTTTGATATATTTAAGAGAATTATTGGCTTATTTACATTAGAATTTTTACTTTTAATGATATTTGTAATTTTACTTTTGGTTTCCCTTTTGAATAGTTAGTTTCTTTTAATTATTTAGTATTTTAAGTTTTTTGTTCTAAATAAAAACTTTAAAAGATTTTAGGTTCTGTAACCGGTATATATTTTCTATTATCTTGTTTACAAATAAATATTAAAATATTATATTCTATTATATAACCACACACACACTCACACACACACACATATATATATATTTGCGTGTGTGTGTAAAAAAATTCATAAGACGTCATTATTTTATATCCTAATTGTAAAACTCATAGTAGAATGCGATCTATTTGCAAGATTACAATACATAACTATTTTTGTGTTGCGTAGATAAGTAAGCTAAAGCTAAACAATGGAAAAAATGTAAATGTTCAAATGTGTTACCCTAAAATTTTGCAAGATGAAATAGGTTTTTAAAAAAGGAAAAGGGTTATTATGTATGTATGCAATATTCGAAGAATTTCTGTCTTAAACTTTCTGGATAACTAAGTTATTAGTACAATATAAATAATTCAGAATAAATTTTAATAAAAAGATATATGAATATTGACGTTCCAGAACGGAATTTAAATAGTGAATACATAATTTTTATCATAAATATCTGTACTGATATATAATATAGGACCTTGCAATTTTAATCGTTAATAAAGGTATTTAAAAAATAAGATGCATTATCAAAATGGTAGTGTTCATCATTGCACTAGGTTTACTCTAATTAAGATTCTTATTTAGAAACTATGAATACGAAGCGTTTGGATACATACTGAAAAATCGAAATAACGGAACTGAAATTTTCATTAAAAGAGTTTAGCTCCAATGCAATTTTAAAAGTGGCAAAAATCTACAAATGATAAATATTTTAAAGAATCCCGATTCAAATCGACCGAAATGATATAAACACATCCTTACAAAATTGTGTAAAATGCCATATTTGAGAAATTGAATTACTACTTATTGTAGATTGAACTTAATGGAGGAAAATACATTTCTGTAGTAAGCCCTTTTAAAGTTCATACTTAAATACTTGCAGTTCCTTTTCTACTAATTTTTGAACCATAATAAAAGCAGATTGAACACGTTATAGTTCCAATTTAATTATTAAACATTTATTTAGCATTTCGGATGAAACTTCAAAATGTTTGCGTTGTTGAATCCAATAGTCAGAAGTAAGGAATGACGTCATCGACACACAGATTTATAAAAAAGAAAAAAAACTTTTTTCCAGAGAAGTAATTTTTGGAAAAAAATAAAACCATAGAAAAGATATTTCCAAGTGTATATAAGGTTTATTCGTTTATTCATACATTAGCGAGCACTTTCAAAATCAGTAGAAGCTTTTTAACACTTTAACATCTCAGTGAAACAAAAATTCTTCTCCAATCAAATGGGCTTTGAAATGCTACCGATCCGCGGACCTTTCGAATCGAGCACTTGATTCTGTGAGAAACGTCAGACACCCCACGTTTCGAATTTAAAGAGTCGTTAAATTAAATAACGGTAAATTGGACAATTTAGAATGTTCCGTCTGGACGCGGAAATACCCCTTTTAACTGCGCCCATTACTCGACGAAGATGACCCCTAAGCGACAAAGTGTTTGAAAGGAGAAGACTCCCTGCGACGACCATAGAAAAGCTTCCTGATTTTTCTTTTAATTTAATAGAACGTCGTCAGAGATCGCGTCATTACGTTGCACCCTCCGAGAGACAGCGAAAATAATTGAAAAATGTCATAAAATTAGCTATCATACATTTGTTTCACTGATCCGCACAGAATAAGCTTTAAGGTTTTGAAGGGGGGAATTGAGTGCCGCTTTTAACAAAAAATGATTTCTTACATCCGAAAACAACATTAAAAAGGTTAATAATATACCTACATTATTTTTTATCGCAGCTTAAATATTACATCAGATCTTTTTTTATAACACAAACGAATATTTTCACGATTTTTTTTGTAACTTACCAGTCTTTCTTTTGTAGGGAAGGACACTTTTTTTTATGAAGTAATGATCTCTTCGTACGTAGAATGAATCTCTTGTTTTTATTTTGGGATAGTGATATATTTGAAATTTATCTGCCGAGCATTTCTGTTTATAATCGAGTTAGCGGTTACACATTTTCTACGTTTTCACGCTTTCTTTCTTTTTCCAAATAAACTAAATCATAAAAAAATAAAGTCAAACATTTTTCAAGTTAAGGACTTTTGA
>BMAW01023919.1:1654107-1751851 GCA_019974015.1 Nephila pilipes | reverse complement strand
ACTTCAGGTGACGGAATAGTCAAAAGTCAATTTTAATATATATATATGTATAACGAAGTACAATGATATATATATATATATATATATATATGTATACATACATACATACATATATATATATATATAAATGTATGTATATATATATGTGTGTGTGTGTGTCCTTTCAATAGACTATTCTTGAGATTTTTCATTGAATAGAAATTTTTTTATATTGAAATGAAAAGTGAACACTAAAGCTCACACCTCGAACTACATTATGTATTATTAAAATAATAGTGTATTCCCCAGATCAGGTTATATTTCAATTTACAAAATGCCAATACATTTATTTTCTTTTGAGTTGCCACGTTTTTCAGAAAGTCTTAGTATTTGCTTATATTTGTATAAAATGCCCTTTTTACTGTAAAAATATACACTAACAAAACTTTCTTTTTCCAGATTTTTTAATTTTGAAGCCCCATACGATCATAAATATGTATTGGTAGACAAATTTATGATAATTCAAAAAGTTTTCTTCGAAAGTGTACTGTTACTTTAAAATGTGGTAAAAGATGTTTCGTGATTTTTATATTTATTCGTGCGAAATTTATTTACGCAATTTTTTCAAACACGTACTTTCATATTTTAAGTAAAAAACCTTGTTTTATTTGCCTTTATCGTTTTCATCAATATGATTTCATCAAAAGATTCTAGAAAATTCTAAAATGGGAAATAGATATAGAGCAAACAATTAACGATAAACGCGACAGTGAGGTCAAATTTTATTACAGACTGTTTTGCTCTTAAATATTCGAAAAAGGCAAGGAAAAGAATTTAAGCTGTGATTTAAGAGAGAGGTGGTCGTTGAACGGAATTTTGAAAACTAAAATAAATTTACCTGCATATTTCACATTATTAGCACCTTCTTATAACAGATCTGGAAAAGCCTTCGATATATATTTCTATTGTGAACAAGAGATGAACCTCCTGTGTTCTTCGCGAAGACATTTCACGAAAGCTGTTTTAGAAGCTTTCACGGAGCTACCTCGCAATTGGATCGGTCGCAGTTATCGAGATGACTCGTTGTCATGCAGCTGGTCAGCTAAGTCACCCGATATGGATCCATGCGATTTCTTTCTTTGGGAGTTTGTAAAAGATAAAGTGTATGCATCTGCACTGATCACAAGTTTATGTGAACTTTTACAGTATTTTTTCTATGGCTGAGATATTATGTTAAAACATATTATTTAACATAATATTTCTGAAATATTATGTTAAAATGAGCTCCTGTATCAAACTTTTTTTTCGTTTCTCACATATTGAGCGCAGGAATCACCCAATCCTTTAATTTTTTTTTCTCTCGATATGTTGTAATTAGCTTTAATGAAAGACACCGCGCAAAACTACAAAATTCATATCATAAGTTTGGTATCAGGTTTAAGGTAACTTTACCGATAAATAATTTCAGATAAATTTAAATAACGAAATGTAATGCTAAACTCTAAAAGATTATCTTTTTAATTCGAAAATATTAGGTACAGAAATAATAAAACTTCTTTTCGTTTCATAATGAGGCGACGATGCTCTTGTGGTGGCTTAATAACTTTATTTTACCATCACGAATTTTCTCCATTATATAGGAGAATTTATTACTGTTAATTTTTTTTTTTATCTCGATTGGCTTCCGTAAAAGGTTTGTTTTGAACTGCTGTAGAAAAAATACGAAACCTCAAAATGATTCATATCATTTGACATCGGAGGTGAAATCGTTTGTGGTTTTTATCTATTTATTTAACCTGATTTTGCGATCGCTTCTCGAACGAAACAAATGTTTATGAAACAATTTGTACTGGAACTGGAGGTTCTCTATAATCATATTAGTAGAATTGCGGTTTAGTAGAAGGCTGTAGAGTTTCTCGTTCAAATTTTCCTTCCGCAGAGATGTTACAAAAACTGTGTATCTCGGGTCTTCTCTTGCTGCTCGACGCCAAAGTCCTCGTGGAAAAATACAAGGGGGGGCTTCAAACGTACCCTTGATAAGAATAACTCACTGCAGTTGTGTCCAGTGAACGGTTTCCCTTTCACCAACACTTCTTATCAGTTGGGCACAAACCTTCTTATCAGTTGGGCATCCGTTCTTCACCCTCCTCTCGAAAAGCCTTGAAAGTATTCCCATAAACTCCTTTTAGATGACAGAACAATATTCAATTACTAATATACAAATAAAAATGTTTAATCAATTTTACTGAAATAGGGACCAATAAAGTAAAAACTTTGTATATATTATATATATATATATATATATACAAAGCTGTTACAACATACAACATTAAATACATTGTTATCAACTTTGTATTTTCATTTTTTTGGGGGGGATGGGGGTTAAACTTTTCACATTCCACATTTTTCAATTTTTTTGATGTTTCGCTTATTTTTATCTACTTCATCCGTTACATAATTTTTTATTGTTTTACACGCACATACACACACATGTATATAAAAATATATTATCTGTGTTTGTAGGTAGGTAGATCTTTTGATGAGTAATTCCTTACAAAAAGATTTTCCGCTCGAACTTTTAACCTCAGTGATACTTCATACTCGAACCTGAATGAGTTGGTAAGAGCGAACTTAGATCATTATTCAAAACTATATTTTAATCATTATGGCCAAGTAAACTTTGAGATTATAAATAATAACTTTGAGATTATACAACATAAATCGTTCGTAACATGAAGATAAATTGTGATGTTCCCTTCTTATTCATTTCAGAGGTTCTCACTTACTGACTAAATAGTTTCTAAATTAAATTCTTTGTACACAAATAATCACGAGCAACAGAGGAAAAAACAGATGATTATTCATTTTTAGCTTATTTAAACTGCTTCAGTTGTGACAATGCTACCTTTTCATTTACTAATCCTTAACGCGAGAGCAATCTGGCTTGGAATAAGAATCGGATAAATCTCTATCCGGATTCGAATGAATTTGGTCACAAACCATAGCAATTCGTGCGCGTGTATCAATGTGTCTGCTCACTCTAGAGAACTCTTCGAACAATCCGTTAGTTATCGAAATAGGTTCACACACGTCAACTACAACTACTCCCTCTTCTACTGTTCTCGCTACCAGTTTCACTACTCGTTCATTGCGAATTCTCTAAGCAATTTTTAGGTCACATTTATATATATTTCTTTAAATCCATTCACTGCACTTCTTATTTGTAAATCTACGTCACCACGTTTCAGTTGATCAAAAAAGAAGCTGAAAGTTTAAATATTAAATCCGACAGTAAATCCTTACGTTATGGAGGGAAGGTTTGCAAATACAAATTCACTTAACAATTAACTGATGGTCTCTCATTTGATTGTGAAATTACTGTATATCTACATAAATTTAAAGCAGAACGTTAAAGTAGATGAAAGCGAAGCGTTACAATTTCTGAAACTTTTTTTTTCTTTCTTTACATTGTTACAAAATCCGCTGGAGCAATAAATAAAGTTGATTCCAAAAGTGACCGATTTTTGCGGTACTTTCTCGAATATCTTACATCGCGTCGATCTTTACGATGCGCACCTGTAAATCCTCAAATATTTAGAGATTGTCTCGGGTATCTTTGTTGAGTTTGATTTCCATCTCGTTATTCTGTCGCGCATGAGCAAAGACTCATTTTCACCCGCGGGCGAGGGAGGATTAGGTGATGAAGCGGGACAACCACTCTTCCTAGATATTTTTGGGGGGAAAACTAAATTTTTATTTTCTTTTAGCTAACTGAATCTAGAAATTATAAGCAAAACATTTGTATATGTCCTGTTGACTTTTTTGACCTAATTATTTTTCCTTTTCTTACAAGGCTTTACTTGATTAATCGTGTTTATATGTCTATGTACCATTCCAGAGGGAATTCAAGAATTTCTAGACTAAACAAGAATTATACAAATTTAAGTAAAAAAACGTTTTAAAATCAATCTTTTTTCAAAAAGGGACTAAAAGATATAAAAACAATTTTAATGTTAATTAATGAACAATTGATAAAAGCTCGAAGCTTCAATATTTGTTTTGATCTCATTTTTAAGTAAGAGCCTATGGCACTTAATTTAACGTTTATTACTTAATAAGTGTCTTAGTTGAGTTCGTCGAGTTTTTATTTAAGTAGTACATTATTTTTCACTTGAATAATTATTTTTATACTTTTTATTTCATTTTTAAATAAAAGCTTTATTAAATTTTTGTAACTTTATGTTTATTCATGTTCCTTTGATAATTAAGAATTATTACTTGCAAATTGCAGCACATTGAACAAACTGTAGCAGCATGCGCTGTGTAGAGGGATAGCCAAGTGAGTTGAAAATGTAGAATTTTACTCCATTTGCAAAAACAAAGACGCTCGATGTTGTTTTAAAGCAGAGACACTAAACTTATGACGTAAGAAACTTATTTTACGTTCTATATTTTTGTGTGAGTGTGTGTTTCTGAAATATAATATTCTGATAGTATTGTTTTGAACATTTTAACATTATTTAACACAAGCAATCTATGAGTATTTTTTTTTATTTTCCCTCGCATATTTTGTAATGTAATGGAGTTTACAAAGACCATGAGTAAACTCCCGTTTGGATTTTAGCAAATTATCATTTTTGGGTGTTTATTTTAGCGAAGGCATACTTTTTTGATGAAAGTATCACTAATCAGGTTTGATTTCTCGAAGTTCTCTTATTTAATTTTGATGCATGTGTAATAATGTTTCTTCGACGGAAATTATATAGTAGAGTATGAATCGAAATTTCTAAAAAAAAATAAAAAAATTACACACTCTTATATTAAAACTGAAAGGAAGTAAAGTTAGTGCACACTCTCAACAGTAAACGACGACAACTTACCATTTTGTGGTAAATTTTTTTTTTAATTTTGCGAACGTTTTCCCCTTTATGCTACTCGAACCCCTCGTTATTTTTTTGTTGTCCTTAACAAATCATTGAAGGTCCTCCTATTCCAACTCTGATTCCCAATCGCCGCCATTTGTAAGAGAGCATCTACTCGAAAAGAACAAAACTTTTTTTTAAGAAAATAAGATGCCTTCCCCTGGGCCAGTCAACAAGGCACGACTCCGCGTTGGTAACCGGCGCCTGATCAAACAAGCAACACTCAACATCAACAGTGAGTAAGGAGCAGGTGCGATCCTCCTCCGACGCAACAGGCAGCTGGATCGACGGGGGTGTTGCTTCTACTCGAGGCACTCTTGCTACGATCACTGATTTTCATTTTGTTCAATTAACATTGCACGAGAGCAGTGATGAGGAATCTTTTGGGCTTGGAGTATCGAAATTCGTAACAGACCGAGCTAAACACGGGTGTAGAGTCGCATCTAGAAATATCCATACTTTTGTATTACTCTTAAGCTTTAATAAAAAAAGTAACATGTATAAGTTTAAAAAAAAAAAAGATTTTCTATGTGGCAAAAGTTGAAATAAGAAAATTACTGAGAAGTAACATTTTTTTTTCTTCGGCCAGTAAGAAAGCATATGAACTTGTGCTGAAAATGATGATTTTCTAATTCAGCTTAAAATTTTTTGCCTCAACACAGAAGTGTTATACACGGTCATAAGTCAGATAGTTCTAAAACTTTCTACTAGATCGATAAATGTTCCTTTTTTATTTAAGATGGTTGATAAACAGTCATTTTCAGTTCACTTTCATTTAATTTCTTACTGGCAGCAGAAGCAAACTTTTTACTCATCCTTTGCCCCCCAGAAGTGTTGGATTTTTAATTTTTTTTAAATATACACAATTTTCTACTTTTTGGTCATTATTCTTTTTTTAAAAAAAATTAACTAAACAGTTTCTTAGTTCCTTTAATTCTTTTTTACTTGTAGTTTTATAATGGAATGTTCTTCAAACTGAGCTTGTATGTAAAATTTCAAGTAATCGGAAAGTAGGGGGGGAATGGATGAAAAGGTATGTACCAAACTGATACACAGAGCAAGGTAATAATAAGTGTTGGAAAAGAAAGATATGCATTCTTGATACATTAAATGTTTAAGAAAGAGCAAAACGAGTAGTCCTTTACTTTAGCAACATTTTGTTGCTGAATTTTATCTGATAAACTTTCAATTGATGGGTTGGTATTTTTTATTTTTTTTTACACTTCAAGCGCTTCTAACATTGTCTGTCTGTCTGTCGGTTTCTTTAATTGGTTTCAGCATCAGACCGGGAGAATGAGGTCCCACTAAAGTGCGTAGGAACAAATAATTGTTGGTTTGTTTTGGTTTTGTTTATGTCGCACAAGAAGCAACACTAGGGCTATTGGCGACGGACCTCGTAAATTTAAACCTCAATCAAGTGACGAGGACGGCACCTGAGATGGCACCCCTTCCTCGCCAAATTTCCACACCACGATAACGGGAATAATTGTTAGTAAATTGTTTATCTCTTCTTCATTCTCTGAGCGATTTCTTTCCTAATTCTCAAGTATTCACCTCAAGTGAACAACGATTTGAGTTCAGAGGCTGCGTTGAAACTCCGCATCTCCAAACCATCCATTGGCATCCATAGGAAACCATTTGATTCCAAAGTATTGCAGACGTCCAGTTGGCCGTGGTAACCCTTATGGTCGCGCTCTCGCGCCCGGAGTTTCTTCTGTCAAGTCGTGGATTCGAGCCCAGATTCCACTGAAAATGTTAAATCTCTCAAGGATAAAATTTTCATGTGGCGTGGTGTGGAAGTATGGGGAGGGAGGTGTCAGTTCAGGTGTCTTCCTCGTCACTTGACGGAGGCTCAGAATTATAAAGTCCATCATAATCCTTAAAAGCGTCCAAAAATAGTCGAGGAGAGACATGAGTCAAAATGAGACGGGCGAAGGGAAAAAAATCCGTTGTTTATCTTGTAAGAATCACGGCAACGAATCAGAAGCTGAAAAGAAGATAACAAAAATCCGAGTAAACAATGGGAACTTTAAAAAGAGTCCAAAAAATTTTACGAGATCAGATCGTAGCAGCAAAAAAATACGTTTATTATTTTCAAGGCATGCGAGACACGATGAACGGTGTGTGATTTGTTGTCTAATAAAATTTTTTAAATAAAATCTCTCTCTCGATTGTGATTATCAAATTGAAGTCTGTGCGTAGAGAGATTATGCATACGTATTTCATTACGAGGTAGAGAAATATCTATCTTTTACGTACATTTTTAGCTTGAAGCCCAATTTTTAAATATTCTACTATGTATGCATAAAAATTATGAGTAATCTGAACCATAAAATGTAAAACTTTTAAAATTTCATTAAATTTAATTTTAGAAAGTATAATTACGTTCAGTGTGTGGAATGTCATGTTTATAAGTATTCTTCAAATCCTCAACGTTACGAATGCGGTAGATTTTATGCAAGTTGTGCCTCATGGTAAGTAAATGGCTGTACAAATGTACGTATAGTAATGGATTATGAATTGCTCATACATAGCTATCAGTGTTTACAAATCTGGTTTTCTTTTGCATAAAAAGGTATACAAATATCTCAGTGTTAAAATATGACTTCCATCGCCTTTAATTTTAAAAAGTGAAGATTATTTAAATGGTGTAAAATAAGCTGATCTTTCCTTGTCGAATTCGTCTTAAGAAGACGATTTTTTTAAGAACCTTTTCTCGCGAGATATGTTTGTATTACTATTTATACCCGAAGAGATACACTTTATACACCGAGAAACGGGTCGTCATTGAAGTTGACCGTACCCGTACCTGAAGCGTGTTTACGAGACCTCATGTTTGATGGAGTAAGTAAGAAAACAGAGCGTCGAACGAGTCTCTCGTATTGACGCTTCTGTCGTTGCACCTGTCGGAGACACGCCCTCCTTCTACTCGGGAAATTAGAAGATTCGCTTTCATCATTCGCCTTCGAATCCTTTTTTTTTTTTTCCTTTTCCTGCCTAACAACTTGTTTGGATGAATTTCTCGTAATGAATCCTCACGGGATATAGAGTGTCAAGCACAAGTTGAAAATATTATAATTTTTTCGCGTAAAACAATTAAACATTCTACCTCAGGGTAGAGAATAAAATGAAATTTATTTAATTGTTTTACTCCATACATTATATGTATGAAATGAAACCAATGTCATGCAATCAATTAAAAATATTTCGCGTAGGTTGAATTTCCCCACCTTCAATCAAAGTCAATTAAACATAAAATGTAAGGTTTTGAAGTTTGCGAACCGAGTTAAAAGTAGATTTGTAATACGTCTTCGCGAATATTTTCAACTAACTTCTCGGATTTCATTCTGACTTTTTTTATTTTGGTTCCCAACTTCTTTCCAATCAAATGAAACGTGAGGCAAATTAAATAAACTTTGGAAGTATTGTGAATAGGTATGAAATCGTATTAACGCGACAGAGAATTGAAAAGTAAATAATAAAGGTTACGGCAGTAAGAAGGTGCGATGAAAGCTGAAGTATTCTGGAGAGTGTAGAAGATTTGTGTGTGTGGAGATTAGGATTTAACGTTGTCGGAGCAATTACAAAAGGCACTCGCATCGTATTCCAGTAAGCGTATTCTTTAGATTATAGAACTTGTTATATCTCGTGGATGAAGAAAGCACCCTCCACCCCATTAGAGGAGTTAATAAACATGTATTCTAGATAAAATAGGCTACTTTATTTACTTGGTCTGGACTTGAACTTATCGAAATTTAGATCTTATAATTAGAATAACATTTAAGATGAAGCCGAGTCACCAGAAACCATCCAGGAAGACGCGTCTATGTGTTAGACTCGCGAGTCCGATACGTAAACGCGTTGAAATAAAGTCACGTTTTCGACATGAAAATGAGTTCCGATGAGAAATGATGTACTTGACGTGATTCTGTTTATTATCGTTTTCCAGATACGTCGATCTTGCCAGTGGACTTGTTGATCCTATTTACTGAATGTTAAGAATGTCACAGTAAGGAATGGTAAAGATTTATCAGCATTGTCGACCGTTTAGTTGCTCTCGATACATATGTGCGAGGGTATCCAACTAAACATCCACTGCATGTTTTCTGAATTTAAACTACGCATTGTTTTTAATGCTTCAATAATCAATGGGTAACCTGAGTAATTTGGGCGATTTAAAGATTCCAATACGCACATAAAGTCTATGAACAAAGTAAAATTTCCGTCGAATTGACAACTTTAAAACCCTTTCTAAATGGTGGAAATATCAGCAATAAAAATTGACCTCGGAGGACGAAAAAACGCAATATTATTTATAATATTATGATAAAAATAAACAGTGATTTTTGTTAGATTCCAACATTCTAATATTAATTCCTTCTCTTAACATTCTTAATCTGATTTAAAGTAACCGGGACGCTAAAACTCTTCAATTTTTTCTTTTATTTTGCTGTTAAAAATAGAGGGCGCTTCATTGATTCCATGGATATTTTTCATGAGAATTAGATAAATAGAACGTACGGAAATTGAATTCTTATAGTATAAACACACGTGCCACACCATAGAGAACCGTATCTGTATCTGCACCCTTTTCAAAATGCGGTATTTGAAGATTCTGGTACACTTTCCTAAGAATCTACTTTATTTCATAGTGGTGATATTTTCCACACTATGATATGAGGTTATATTCTATGTATCCAACGTAATTGTTTTCTAATAACCACTCACAAATTTTAGGTATTACACAGTCTATCAATAAGAATTGCGGGAACTTTGAACCATAAAATTGTAAAATTTTTAAAATTGTATTACATTTAATGTTTGTAAGTACAATATTGTTCAGTATATAGAATGTTGCGTTTAAAAGTTATCTGCGATTTTTAAAGTTATTAATGCATTGCAATTGATGTAATATGTACCTAAATGTAAGCATATAACTTACAAATGTAAATTCGTGGTTATTAATTATTATTTACTCATTCGTAATTATTTGTGTTTGTAATTGAGATTTTCTTTGCATAAGCAAATACATTAGAATACGGGCAACTCAATATTAAAACTGACTTTCATTACTTTTAGCTTGAAAAAGCTATGATTACTTAAACTCTACACAAAATAAGCAAATTTTTGTTTTCAAGGCTTCTCGGTTACCCTAAAGCAGTTTCAGTTCAACGAATCGAAAGTCGCACAGAGCAAGTTATGTATTCAGGTCTATGACTAATCAAAACTCAATCCTTTGTCTACTTTATCCATCGCAAAGCTCACATCTGAACCAGTGTTTAATATAATGACTAAGTTTTTTATTTTACCGAATCGACCGGGTTCGAGTCCTTAGAAGATTTATAGGTGAGGGTTCTATGCACTGAGCGGAAACAGAACTTTTCCGGCTGTGATCAGATATTTTCTCTCACTCGGCAACAGGGGGTCACCTGAGCTTCAGCTGCACTTCTTCCTCTAACTAGCTCCAACTCCAGTTTAAACACTTCACCGCTTATATATGCATATTTTCAGCTCTATTCATTACGCTGTAGCAATGTTAATGTAATCTACATAACCCGCTTTTCACTTACTGGGAGAGATTACTTATTATAAGAATTGCATGCTCGTTTGAAACTATATTATTTCCAGATAAAAAAAAAGGTTTTCATTAAAGGGAGGGGGAGGAGTGTTCTTTCGCCGTAATGATAAAAATAACCACGCTTAATAGAACATTTTTTTAAAACAAAAATGACTGAGCTTGAGGTTAACAAATTTTGTGTGAGTGTATTTATAGCATCATTATTATACTAATGAGAGCATTCTTAAAATTTTGATTATTTTTTTAAAATTTATAAGTGGATTAATAGTGAAAAGTTATAAAACGATGAATATTAGAGCGCATTTTTATATATGAGTGCTTTATGACAAAATCTCTCGCTAAAAATATATAATACATTTAATGGGCACCAAAAAAATAGTGACTACAATCAGTTAATTTCTTACAAACGTTTCTTAAACTTGATCAATTTTAACCTGACGGAGACGGAAAAGATCATTCACTAATACTCATTTATATATTTTGTTCAAAATTCCTGAAAGAAAAAAAATCTTCGTCTCCAGAAGCGAGTTTGTAATTTTTATCTCTGACTTACGTGTTACGGTACGTGGAAGCTGATTTGCTGAGGTGACGTGTTTACCCATTTTTCAGTTTTGAATGTTACATTAAGAGCTATCTACATGCAAAGCTCTATTCCTTTCCTAAGGGCTTAAAGCATTTTTAATTTTAAATATTCCATTCCTAATTTCTTTCAACTATTCTGTAATCAAAGTTTCCTTTATTCCTCTCCAACAATGAAGAGAAAACCTTTCTTCTGATCATTTAATATTGTGTGGAGTTTGACACTTTGTTAAGTGCAGGAAAACAAATAGAGAAACTGCATTGATTGACGATGATGAAAGAGGCGCTTAAAATATTCAACTCACGTGGAAATGTTAAAAGTTCTAATCGATAGACTTCAAATTTTCTAAAAGTTGTTTCAAAGTTATAGAATGCTTAAAAATATAAGACACTTTGGTAATACAATGCATTTTTAAACTACGGAATTTATAGAGAAAAATTTATATTTTTATACATTAGTATTTTGGTAATATTTATATTAACATTGCATAGAACTCACGTCGATGCATGTCACACTGTCTTGCCACAATACGCGAATTAATTATTTATCACTTTGAAAGAGGAGGAGGATTGTTTATCAAAGTCTCCCTCAGAAGTAACACGATGGGAGGAGGCGAACGACCTCGTCCTTTTGAACCTTGTTCAATCCACGAAGACGACATCTAAGATGACCAACCTCACTCTCTAAATTAAATGCCACTTTAAGGGGAGCACTTGAAGCAGATGCCTGTTTTGAGGACCTTCTGATATCTTTTTTAGGCTTTAAAAAGTCGGAGCAACCCTCAAAAAGTCCACAGAACTAGAAAGAGATTAAATTGAAAAATAAAATAATCTACTTAAAATAATTTACTTTTCTATCTTTTTCTAAGGATTTATTGAACGACCCTCGTAGCCTGAAGGTCAGTTAAAGAAAAATGAACCCGTTTCCGTTAATAGCAGTTATTTAAAAGAGATCTATCCAGTATTCTTAGAAAATGATGTTAACTATATTACGAAATAAACTATGATTTGAAATCGCCTCCCATTTAGAATAATAACTTTATTGAATAAATGTAATCATATCCTTTATAACCACTTGTGTCTATTCAAGCAGACATCTACAGATTCTTTATCCAACTCGAATAATTGTGAACCTACGTTGCCTACTTATAAAAAGAGCGATATGCTAGAAGTACAATGATTCCTATACATATTTACTCATTAAGAATCATCTCGATAAATTATAAAAGGAATATTTTCATGCCATCTTACACCCGATGCAACATAGACGGAGTTTTTAGTCTCGCATAACCGATGACTACGTTCCCTCGATAAACAAAGCACATATTTAATCGTTTTTGTGCCATTTTCATATCTTTAAGACATTTTTCCGAGGGTTTTTTTTTTTTTTTTTGTTATTTATAAAGGTTTAGGTTTTTTATGAATTTTTCTTGGACTATAAATATGAAATTAAGTATACAGAATAGTCATCGGGGTGTAAAAGAATATATCTATTAATTGAATGAATTTCCTTCTTCGGTGTTCATAGGAGGAAGAAGGAGCAGACGTTATATTCTCTTGCTTTTTCATTAATACACCAAAAAGGCGCGAACTCGTGTTCAAAGTGACTGGGAAAGAACATTTCGTTTTCTGCATCTCACGCCTTAAAATAGTGACTTGCCAAGGAATGCGCTTTGTGGTTTAGAATATGTAATATCTTCATCACTGTTTCGGGGCAGATAACATTTAGGAGGAAATACGTGCTCATTAGACCAAGCTCTTCGCCCGACGTAGTAAACCGCTTGAGACGGCTTTGCTCTTGGCCCACAGAAATCAACACATCTCACTTATCGTGGTATTCTGCAGCCAACTGTTGGGAAGATTTTATGTAGGTGATTTGAGTCCTGCGCATTCATGACGGGAAGAGTTGAACTACTGTTTGGATGTCTGTCGTACAACGAAAGAGAGATGTGAAGAACTTTTAGTAACTATATGAAAGCAAAATGGAGAAGTTTCTCAGGCGCAATACCTCTCTAATGTTATTTCCTCTAGTGGTCATTATTAAGAAGGACTTTTATCATTTAAATTTCATAAAACTACAATTTCTTTCCAGCCATAATGAAACGGGATTAGGTAAATTAGATAAAGGTAAGAAGTGGCATGAACTTAATTAGGTACAGAGGGATATATAAACGAAAGAGAATTGAAAAGAAAGAGAAAGGAGATAAAGGATGACGACGAGCTTATAGATGGGTAGATTGAAGTGAATCATCATAATTAATCATTTGGATTGAAGTGACTCCTAATTAGATATCAGTATGAGTTAAATTTGCGAAACACAAGGAATCAGTGAATCGGAACGAGTGATTTGGTAAGTTAAGATTTTATTATTAGAATATAAACTAGAATTAAGCGAGTTAAGAGGGATTCAAGAGAGCACGATCTCACACGTTCTCTGGTAGTTAATAATGTGTTTTATCTTGTCCTTACGTACGAGTATCTTCAATTGGAGTTTTCAACTTGTTGACTATTTATTTAGACTTTAAGATGGGAGCATAATTAATTTATGAAGGTTACGACACATATTTAGAGGTTTACAAGATAACACAGTCAAATGAAGAGAAAATCATTTACAAAGTATAATTTATTTTATTCAGAATAGTCGCTATTTAATCTTAATCTGTGGTAATTACCCCCAAACGCATCTGATTTAACTTTTAAATGAAAGGAAGATGGCTATTCTTACCAAACGAGGTCTTAGAAGAAGAAAGGCTGAAGTCTGGAGTCCCTAACAAAAATCAAATTCATCTGGAGTTACTCCAAAGGCTCCTCGATTGAATGCAGATCTAATACCGCTCTTTCGCTTGATAATTTCCACTCACTATCTTTATCACGTACTGAACTACCAACCTTAGTATTAAGCGCTTCATTGCTCATTCTATTCGTTTTCTCCTTTTAGTTCATTACACTTCTCTAAATCCAATCTAATCTACATGAGTCACGTTTCATTCATTTGGATGAATTTTCAATTGAAACAACATCATCAAAATACCTCCCAAGTGTTATTTGAAGGGGAAATCACGATGAAGCTCGTGTATTAGATATATTCTTCATTTTTCTATTTGTAATACTTTTTGAAACGTAATAAATTTTAAGAATGACGATTATTTTGTAACAACTTAACTGTCGGTCGCTCCCTTTCAAAAATATTGGCGAAGATTCGTCGAAATGCGAAGGTGCCCCGTCTATCTAAATCAGTTCTTATTTAACGAAGCGAATATGTTTGCGTGTTCTACTGTTTTTAAGTCACGTCGGAGCGCTTAGAGGTCACCGGATCGTGCTGATATCCATGACGTCAGCATTCCGGCCCCCGAAAATCATGATTGGAAAGCAATACCGAATCATAATTTCCCGCTTTTGAGTTTCGTTCATCGTGTTTATTGATCTCAATGCGAGCGGGAATGCGAAATTCTGGCGCACGAATCTAATTATAGAAAAGCGGAGAATTCTTTGCGCGGCGGCGGCACAATGACTTATTAGGGAAGCGCGTTAATTGCGAACAGTCCGCCTCGCGTCATACCGGGAGACAGGTCCTGCGCTGCCGCATTAATGAGAAATTTCGTCCTCGCCCGAAGACAAATGGAGGATCGCCGGTTATGAACAGGAATTTTACATTGATAGGACGTTCGAATTCTTTGAAAGATTCCTTTGCGCCCTTCCCTCTCCCGCTATGTAATGATAACCGAATTCTTGATTCAAACCTTCCCTTCGCTTTGTGCTATCAAATGTGCTCGAACACGATCCGGCATCCAGGAAAGAAATGGAACATTTGGACTTTGTTCTCATTACAGCTGAAGGGGTGTTGCGACGAGAAAAATGGTTGACAGACCTTGAAAGAATACGCCATTCTGTAATGCTCAATGGGTAGAGGTGACATCGCAAATTTTGCCTAGAAGTTAAATTTGTCGGCAAACCCAGACGCTCCACGACAAACCTAGGAGTGTCTTTCCTTTCATGGTTTCATTTTGAAATATTTGTTTCGAAAAGCTGTCACATGATAATTCTATTTTTTTTTTTTTAAATAAATTAAATAATTATAGAAAAAAGTATAAAACACAAAGACTAATAAAGGGGAGTCTATTATCTTTTATTCTATGGTATTAATAATAATTCTTTATTAATAATTTTATCCTGACAACAGCCCGCGAAACCTCTGCTTTAAAAAGCCCACGATTTCTGAGATCTCACGAATATTGGATGTATACAGAGTAAAAATGTGAATCGAGTAAAACTGCAATTAACAACTACTTTCACTATTATAGAACACGGAGCAATCACAAGCATTGCCTCTGCTCTCGTGCGTGATTCGATATCGATATTGCAATGTCGGAGGCACTCGTAAGTTCTCGAATGAGATACACCGGAAGTGAACGACCCGGATTACAAGCTCCAATCATCCGGTCAAACTCGAGGAATCCGGAGCAGTTCAGTCGAGAGGAGTCCATTGGTCACCTAATATCTATTTTGAATGGTTATATCAGAACTATAGGCTACTTCAATATATTTGGGACTGAAACGGAAACAAATGTTATAGTACATATAGTATATAAAATGAGAATTCCAACGTTCGAATATACTGTTCGTAAATTATACAATGAGACCACTTAAATTCATGCTACTCGGAGTTCAGGGTTAATAAACAGCGTGTTAAGCGAATGCGAATTACAATATTAATAGGAATTTATCGATCATGTAAGTTCAAACTTCGATATGAATTTTCTGCATTGCATTTACACTTTTTCGACATTATTATGAATTATTACGGAAATCACCAACAAAAGAAAAATATCTTGATAACTCTTAAAGTTCGACTGATTAAAAATAATAGCACAGCTAATATCGCTAACAACAAGTTCTTAAAAATAATCTCTTACAAAAAGAAATCCGAATTGAAACTCTTCACTTTCCGAGAAATGGGGATTCATTTTCAATTCAAATATACAAATCCATAAAACGATGAATAAAAAGTATTAAAACAGTCGATCCTGTCTGAGCCTTAAGCTTACAGTGGATGCGTCTCCAAGACATCATTTATCTCTGTGGGATTTTCATATTCTCTCTTTTGTGACGAAAGTCACCGTCTACATTTTACAATCTGGGAGCCTCTGCTCTTCCTTTTTTATTCACTTTTTGGTTTTCGAGTATCCTTTCAATTAATTATTCCACACTTTTCCAATTTCTCTAGTTATGAGTATAAATTTTCTATTTCAAAACTTCCTACTATACATAAATTAGAAAGGGGGGGAGAAATTAGCGTGTGCTCTTGACAGAAATTTGTGACGTCATCAGAAAAAAGATTAATTTTAATATTACAAAATGATTCCACTGTTAAGCCGACAGATGCGGACTGGCGATGAATGGGGTGTGAAACTATTTCTGTATGCGGTTTATAGATAACTTAAAAATGAAACAGAAATGCTCTTCACGTGGTTTTCATGCTAACGCATTAAAAATTCCAAGTACATTCGCATATCGGGAAACGCAAATTTTTAAAAAAAAAAAAAAAAAAAAACTTGTCTTCGGGAAACGAGAATCCCTAATATGCGAAAAGCGTTTGCTTTGCTGATCTTTAATTTGCTAGAGCATTTATATAGTTTTGAAAATCAAGGGCAAAAATTTAAGGGATAATAGAAAACATCTAAACAGGCAATTTTTACCATACAATGCATAGGCTGAGATCAAGCGGTGGTCCCTTAGATGGCGATGTAATGGAAAACATAGAGCATGAGTTTTCTTATTATCTGTCATTTCTACCATGGAATTCAGGAGACATGGCCAAGTACAGTAATTAGTAAAAGGCTATCGCCTAAAAACCTTGAAACATGCCCAGTACTATAGTACCTACAGAAAAAGGCAGAAACCTATTTTATACGAAGCAGAAAGTGATGGTACTTCCTAATCATAAATACTGACAGTTTATCAGGAATGGATATGAGTAATGTGTTTGTGAGATGTTATTGATACATTACCATAGTTAGAATCCTTTGAAGGTATTAAGGCATTTGAAGGATATCCAGGTATTAAGTTCCTTCAGAAATTTCTTGAAAATATAGTTGACACTTCTGAGTTATTTTTAAAGACTATTTTCTCTTTTAACTGTGTCATTAAGGAAACAGTTTTCATAACAAACGAGCCATTCAGTATAAAGTATCCATAAATGCGATAAACATGTGTTACCACTATGGAAATGAAGCCATTCCTTAGACTTTTAATATTCATGTATGTAATTTCTGTGAAGTACCATTACGCATAGAATGCTATTTCACCGACTATCATACTAAAAAGCAATACTACTCCTACTTATGCACAACTCATGAAAATCTTTCAATAAAATAGATTCGTTTAAAAAATAATTATCACCATTTTAATGCATAGAAGCTGAAATGTCTTTAGATCCAAAAATATCCCGATTTATATGAAAGTGTTCGAAAAAGAAGCTTGGTGCGGAAGAGTTAAAAATAGAGAAATTAAAATAGTTGGCATTGAATAAAATTAAATTAATTAAAAGAAAATTATGAACCGATTTTCAGTCGAATAGTAGCTTTTAAGCCTACTGGTTATATTGATAATGGAATATAACAGTAACGATTAGATAAACAAATGAGTTGTCAGGAAAATACGTGCATGAAAGAAAATTGAAATGAAGAACATTTAAATTTTGATGTACATTTATTAATTTATGAAAGTGCCATTCTAATTCCACAACCTTTCTTCATCTTTCAGGTAGGTATCTTGCAAATTCCATCCTTCCAGAACCTCACAAGTGTCTCGGCGAAAAGCTTTTCTATGTGATTTTTTACTTCGATCCGACATTTTAAATTTTTCTATCAAAGGAATTTCATAATAATCGGAATAGTTGCAAATCTAACGGCGCGAGATCCATTGAATTTGGAGGATAGGATAGAACATCCCTACCGTGCTCTGACTATTTTGTCGAGTTGACAAAATGTCAAGTGAGGCCGAGGGCATTACTAAAATACTTCGTCTCTCCGATTCACTTTTTCTGGACATTTTTTGTATCAATCATAATTTTTAAAAGTGATTCAATGATTTTCAAAAACAAAACAAAACAAAATCAAAAAAGAATACTTTCATCTAAAATTATTTTCGTTATTTTCAAACAATAGGTGATCACAATATCTAATGGAAGAGCGATATAAGACAACGTTTACTATATGGATTGAATCTTTTATTAAAACTCCCAAACACCGGCAATTTTGATTTCGTGAACGTGATGTTAATCATTTGTAAGTTCTACTTTCGTCCTCAATTATAAGCTAATTTATCTGTTTGAATGTAAAAAGGTGCATTCAAAAGATCAAAAAATGTGCAACACTTAAACAACAGGTGTGTTTGTTGCCATCACTCCGCAAGGAATCCTCTGAGAGACATGAAATTCAGAAATGAGTGACTACATTTTGTACTTAAACGATGACGAAAGCATAGTTGCGTCAAATGAATACAATGCGCGTATAGTAAATAATCAAACAAAAAAAATTTATTGAACTCATAGTATCGTTACACATGGTTGTCTGTCCAAGAGGAAGAACAACAAGCAGATGTTCCTTAGTATGGGATACACCCTTCCATTACTACAATAGTTGCTTCGCACCGTCTCTCCATACTTAGCCCCAGATTGTCCAATAGTTCTTAAAGTAAGAATGCCCATTCCTCAAAAAGCTTCAAATTCAGTTTTGAGTGTTTCCCTGAGGATGTAATCATGCCGTAAGGCGTCTCTCCAAAGCACCCCACGCATGTTCAACGGGATTAAAATCCGGGAAAACCCCTAGCCAATCCATTCGAGAGATATTTTCACTTTCCAGTAGCTACTGAACATCAGCAGTCCGATATGGTAGTGCATTGTCATCCATAACAACCAAGTCTGGTCCAATAGCACCTCGGAAAAGATGCACATGGGGAAGGATCCCCTACTTAAAATAGCGATCTCGGGATACAGAACCTCTGTCAAAAACATGAAGCTCCGTCCGCCCTTCAACATAATGTCTCCCCACCCGATAATTTCAGGACCACCGTAACAATCTCTTTCCGTGATGTTACTGGGATGAAACCGAGTCCCGACCTCTTTCCAAATCAACTGGCTTTGGGAATCGCTTGTGACACTGAACTGAGCCTCATCAGTAAAGAAAACACGACTCCATTGATGAGATGTCCATTTTTTGTTCTCCTCACACCACTCCAAAAGGAGCCGCCCATGACTAACTTTCAAAGGGATGTAGCGCTCAGGACGGCGGGTGAATAGTCCTCCTTGTGAAGGCGTCTGGCTACTGTAACCGCGACACTTGTCGCCCTGTTGCTGTACACAGTTGCTGAGCAATGGCACTTGTTGATTGTTATCGGGTTCTTTTTCGCCTGTAGGACGATATATCGGTCATCCACTGCAGTGGTTTTCCTAGAGCGGACATCACCAACCTTTCTAACACCTGTACATATGGTTTGGAAGGCTTTCCAAGTGCGCGCAACAACACTTTTCTTGATTTTTAACTTTTCAGCTACACTGGTCAAACTACACCCCTCCTCCAGCTTTCCGAACTTTCTTCCACGACTGCAGTCGTCCAGGTGGTTTCTTCTACCCATATTTCACGAAAGAACTCACTTGCAGCGAATGTCTTTAATTGCATCTCCGTTCTTCCTTTTAATGTAGTCTTGAACTGTGCGTGCTGACCCCACGCATTTTGCGCACACTCACGTCGCCTATGACATTTTGTTCCTGACATTTTCATACGCATGACCTTTCTACTGAATTGCGTATTCATTATACAGATCGCAATAATCGTTTTTCTGCAATTTCATGGCTATCTGCTTAAAATTGACATCGTTGCTAAGTTTTGCGCACAAATGTAAATAAGGTTTCTGCGGGATTATAGCTTCTTCACAGTTTTCGAAAATATTTTTACCCCAATTTCTCTGTGAGTGTGTCAGTTTTCCAAAATATTTAAAAATATTTTCAGTGTAATATGCATTTCTGCAATAACCTCAATTTTTTGCTCTATGTATGCACTTGTTTGCATTCAGAGAGGTAAAATAGTCTAGTTTAGAAAAAGAAAATAGAAATTCCACAGAACTGAAATTTAGGTTCATGAAATCTAAGTGGTCGGTAGAAGGTAGTCTTAAAACATAGTTGCATTTTCCTCCGAAACAAATTTTCAATCAAGGACTTTCTAAAGTAGCTGCCTCGTCTCAGAATCAAACCCTAAAACTCAGAAACTTAATTAACCGCTCTTTTTATTGAATTGCCAATGATCCGCGTAATTACTTTGTAAAACTAATTATACATTTTACCTCTAAAATTTCGAAAAAAATAGAGAAAAAGTTCAATTCATCATTCTAACTTCCTAAGGAAATGCACATTCTTTCCTCCATTGATTTGTATCTCTGGATTCTTTCTTTCATTTTACTTCACATTCCTTACATACATTTTTATCACTTTGCTTTGAAAAGTTGCCATTGAAACTCGCCAAGGTACGCATTAATTACTGCAATTCAAAATGAAATCCTTCAAATGACTAATGAATAAACAAGAGCTTTGCCAAAACAAATGAGTGAATCCTTAAAAAGGCGCCAATTTGTAACTTCACGTTCTACTAATCATGTCGGATTTCAATAATAAGAGGTGAGTTTTTTTTAAATCTTTACTAATTCCTGTTTCATTTTGCCGGGCGTTGAAGAGACGCGGAATTTTTCGAGAAGTCAATGTTGGTTTTCTTCAATTATTTTGAATACACATCTGCATTACGAGCTTCAAAATTCACGAAATCGAGACTAGAGGCTGAAAATTTACCGACTTTTTCTATTACTTGTAATCCGGTAAAAGTATCGACCAAATTCCCACGGAAGGACTTCATTTGATTGATTAGTTTTAAAGTAGTACTAGAATCAACAAAAGAGCATTGGCTACAGACCTCGTAATTTTGAACCTCGGTCAAATGACGAGGAAGATACCTGAGCTGGCACCCTCTTCTCCAAACTTCCACGCCAAAGAGAGGGCTTTAAGCCTCGACAAATTTAACGTGCATCAGTCTCGACTATAAAAGATAGGTCTTCGGTGACTTCAAGGCTTGAACCTAAGGCTCGATGAAAACCGCCGTCCTCGAGTCAACGACCAAGACCAATAGGGTACAGTGGGCACTAAAATATGAACTATTAGTAAGAATTGTGGAGCATCGATATGTTTTGAAAAAATTCCTGCTCTTAATAACTGCTTGTTCCAAAATATTTTTTTCCTTCTGAAATGTACATTTCACGAGTTTTCAAATAAAGAGAATATAAACTTTTCTTATAAAGATATCTCTAATTTAAAAAGGTTGCACTCTGTGTCTCCTTAAGTTTCTACATAAACAACTTTTCAGTAGCTGATTCATTGCAATCGCTGGATTAGATTATTAGAGATGAAAGGCACTTTGAAACGGTTAACTGAATTGTTTTCTATTAAGTAAAAACCTTTTTGTTAACACGGAGCTGGCTACGATTTAATTATAGAATATTGCTTTGAGTTAGATGTCGACCAGATATGTGTTTTCTATATCTTCTAAAGATTCTTTTGCTTTTATCTTACTATGTGAGCTGAGGGATAAATTCTGATTTTTTTCTCTAAGGCAAAAGGATAAATATGAACTAAATTTGATCATAAGTGTTTTCCTGATATAATTCCCAATCCTGATAAAGCACCAACTTTCCAGAACAAACATTAATCATTGAGATGCGAAATAAAAATGTTGCACATTTCTTATCAAATTATTGATTGATTGTTTTATTTAGATCACAGTTAGATACCACATGAAGACTAACATGATGCTTTGGAATATCGGATCTAATTATTTTGGACCTTTGTCAAGTAGCGAGGATGACATCTGAGCTGACACCTTAATCTATGTTCTTGCACACATCGCCAACGGGAGGATTTGGACCTCGACACATTTAAAGTACATCAGCTCCACTACATAACGGGGCTTGAGTGGCGTTAGGGTTCCGAACCCAGAAATCTCTTGAAACAGCACAGGCTCGAGTTTGCAATCATGACCTCCAGGGTACCACGGCCATAATTTTTTAATGAAAGAAATTCACTAAGCAAAATCAATTTATCTATCAATGCTGCAATTTTTTTGAAATAGTGGTATTGATCGTTTTGTTTCATGAGTTGATTGATTGTTTTTATGGGATATAGAGCGACCAGGGTTATTATTTCCCCAATACCCCTCTTATTGGTTCTTAACGTGACATAAATAAATAGTAAATCCGTTTATTAATTTGTTTTAATTATGTGAAATAATTCCAGAGTAGAATGAGAAATTCTTTTCAAAAACCTCAACCAAATCGAAAGGCTCTTTCTACACAAACAAAAACAATTAAGAATATATGTGTGGGAAAGAACATTTCGTTCTTTTCGACACGAAAACCCAATTTTCTCTTATTCCTGTGGGGAGAGATTATTCCAATGAAAACCTTTCTCAATCGTCTCTTCAGTGCGCTTTAATTATGCAAAGTACGGCTCCGCAATCCCCACGTCAACTCCTTTTCCAGAGAGACTCCACAGCGGATCAATTATGCACTGCGAAAACAGACTCTCTGCTTTAATGAGAGCTGCGGATTATTTGCTCTGCATCGCACAATGCTGTTAAAGATTCAAAGAGGAATCGAGCACATTGGCTTCTGCGTGTTCTCCATTGTCTCAAAGCGATGAAATTCTATCATTCATACTTCCCTAGCGATGGATGAGGCTTACAATATTATGTAGTTAGTTGAGGATGATTATTTTTAACGTCACGCTAAAAAGTAACACGAAGGCTGTTGGCGTTGAACCTCATCATTATGAGTCGTGGTCGAGTGACGTGGACGACACTCTACGCTCCGAACGCTCCAACATTATGCGGAAGTACGACCTATGATGGAGGAGAACTATAACGATCAACGATACATATATTTACTGTTTATTAACGTCTCCTTTAGTGGTAACATAAAGGCTACTCTCTACTTCCACGGACCTTGTCTTTTCGAAACTGTGGCATAGATTAGGACTACACGTAATATGGAAACTCTCTCCGAACTTCTATACCACTCCAGTGGAAGAACTAGTAGCCTCGACAGATTTCACGCGCATGAGCCCCGCTGCACGGTGGATCTTTATAGGCAACAGGACACAAACCCGCAACTCAATGGAATCACGGGTCATAAGTTTACAAACACGACCACTCAACTGACACGAGTGGTAGAAGAAAAAATACATGACGGTGGTTAGTAGCATCAGGACTCCAACACACGACAGAAACGGCGCTGCCATCAACTCTCATCCGTTAAAACTCGGCTACCCCGATTCTGCTTAGATACGAAAACGAAAATCCCAAAAATAAATGCAATGAAAATTTATATTTACTTTCGTAATATTTTTGAATTAAAATGTTATTAAACTTGTTTTATTCTAGTTTTTTTGTTGTAAGGATTAGAAACAAACTCATGCAAAAGTTAACACATAACGTTAAGTTCGGATAGTAAATTTGCGGAATAAATTTTCTTCAAAATAGTCTTCGAATCTAACTTATTTTCTCAATATTAGGGGAACCGAAAGTGATGTCATAAATTTCTTTAGATTGCCAGATTAAATTTTCTACATTTTTTAAATGATATAGTAGATATGCACCGAGAATTCTCAGATTGCATTTGAGTCTCGTACAAGAACTCTAGCACAGCAATTAACCCTTTTAATCAACTGAAACTAAATATTGCGAAGAGGCTGGAGGTAGGAGGTACCCTCTCTAACTGTAACTGTTTTGAACATCTTTATACTATTTTGTCTAATAATCAGTCTGTATTTTGAGCTCTTCCAATCGGACAAATGTATCGAGAAATAGCAAAAAATTCTACAAAAATGGCGAGGAAGAAAGAATCCCTGCGTACATGAATATAAATTGTGAAGTATATTCTTTACTTCAGTGAAGTATATTGTTGCGTACGCGTATCAATCACTATTTAAAAGGATACTCTATATTTAATAAGGCGTATTAGATGTTAGAAACCATTTTGTAATTATTTAGTTCTTCATTATGAGATTTCAAGGAGCTTGCCTTCTTTAGGTAGGAATGGGCATCATGACCCCAAAGTACCAAAGTGATCTTTTTCTCTTCCATGGAGTTTACCGAAGATTCCAGAGCGATACTTCTCTATTTTCGACTCCCTTTGTTGTCTACCCCTCCTTCTTTTCTTTTCCGTCAAGACTACACTTTTAACAAATTTGGGCACAACTTAGCCAGATTTGGCTCCTGATCCATAAGCACTAATTTTCACTCCGTTCCTCCTTCTCCTTCATAAAGACTGATTTATTCTTTACTTCCGTAAATAAATAAAAGAAATCACATTCAAAAAAATTTAAGTGTTACGAATCAACGGGTACAGTGATTGTAATTTTTGGTATGGAAACGATGTTTGAGAATTTTAACAGAAATATGTTTCTTGGTCCTCTTTTTTTGTAAATTTGTTTCAATTGCTCAAAAAAAGGAGAAAGCTGTAAATGATATTTCTAAGCAGTTATTTGCATTGAAAAACAGAAATTACGCATTCTGAAGTAAAACATCCTTCAGGATTGCGCGTGCAAATCAATGCACCTTTAAATAATGTGAAATCAAAGCATTAACATTAAGCAAATTTTCATAAATTATTTAAATTTCTTATGAGTATTTAAAATTAGTTTATCAAAATGCAAATTACAAAACTATTTATCACAAATAAATTTAATCATTTCATATAATGTTTAAAAAAAGATACAAACTGGAAGAAAACAAGTTCTCGATTAATTGTGTCCAATCCCTTAAGAAGATCAAATGAATTTTATATTATTTTAAATTTTGTATTATTTTATTCTACTTATCTGAATGAAAACATATACTGGATCCATATGCTCTGTTGATCACTTTCTCGCTCAAATATCGTGAACACAACGCTTCTTCACGCTTTGTCTCTCTTCCTGATTCCTTTAACCCTTCTATTTGACAATTTCCTAATCATTACATATCTTATTTCCTAATCATTACATATCTTGATTTACACAAGTCATGGTTCATTCACAATGCAAGGTTCTGACTTCAAATAACGCCATAAACAAGTCCAAAAGGTTAGTTCATGGGAGAGAAACATGCGAAATCGTCACAAATTAATGAAGAGGAGAATTGGAAAATATGCGACAATAAGACAAAAATGTTGTTCAAATAAAGGCGATATAAGCTCCCATTGTTTGCACATAAATGTGATTTTTAATGTATTTGGCATTTATACCTTTCGAACAGGGAGCTGTTTTACTTTTAGTTTCCTGAAAAAAGTTGATAAAGAATCATTAAACAGGGAATGTTCACGTTCGAAAAACGTCTGGTCAGGAAGACAGTGTCATGAGTGTGAAACTGTTGTCAATCAATATGTCTAGACACTTAAAGCATGACTTTCATCTCCATAATAAAATATTTCTCAACGATTGAACTTCAAATTGGGATTCCCGAAGGGTCCGAAAGAAGTTTCGTGAATTATTTAATCTTTGCTTAAAAAGCTTCGAAAAACCACTGTTATTTCTAATTGCCTTTATGTAATGTTTCTCATATGTCCCGCATTGAATTTTTTTAAAAATCATTTTAATCTGAATTTAGCTAAGTATGCACCATTAGGAAATAAAATTCTTTAACACTTTATAATAGAGTAGGTATCGAAAAAGCCAGGGTCGGCTCCATGAGCATGCAGCCGATGCCTCGGCAAGGGGCGTCGAACGTGTAGGGGCACCGCGTGTAGGACGCTATTTTCCAATCATAAATAATCATCAGTTTATCACCATTATAAATAAAAAAAAGGTGAAATTTTTTCAATCTAACAGAATATTTTTGATTAAAAACAGAAGTATTGTGCGCGATCATAAATTAGATAGATAATTGGAGCGTAAACAACATGTTAGTTTTTAATCAAAATTTTTCACCTGGATTGAAAAAAAACTTGAATTTTTTATTTACCCAAATGACAAGCTGTCATTATCAGTGCAGTTTCTTTTAATTTTTTGCTTGTGTGAGAATTTTTTTTTTTTTACTATTTTTCATCATCGAAGTGTTTTTACTTTAAATTTGGGTACATTTTGTTCTACTTTTTTTTTATATTTATATTTGAAAAAAAATATTTAGCAGAAAAAAAAGGCTTGTTTATTATTATTATGAAAGGAATGAAAAGGCTGAAAAGGGTTGAAAGGGAGGGGGAGGAAAAATGAATGAAAATATGTGTGAAAAACTGCTACTTAATGCAAGGTAAGGTATAAGCGTTCGTAAAAAAATTGCATAAGTAATTAGTTCTATCACAGTAATCGCAACACCGTTGTGGCATACAAATAATTATGAAAATATTTAACAATAAATTACGAAACTTTTAATAAAGTAGTTGCTGTTCGTATACTAGTATGTGAAAGGGTCCCCCGCAGCCATCACTCATTTCCTCTACAGGAATCCCGTGAAACCTCACACGAGGGATCTTGGCTACGATTTTTGCAATTTTAAGCCTCGGACAGGTAATGAAGGAGGCATCCGAATTTCTATTACACCTCACACAGTGATTGCCTAACAAGCAACGCTTGTTATTGAAGTAATGTTTGGTTGTTTATTGACGTTGTACTCGTTAGCAACGTGAGTGGATATTGGCGAAGGACCTGATCATTCTGAGCCTCTTCCAAGTGAGATGGCAACGCCTGGGCATTGCTGATGGACGTCGATAAGACTATTTTGAAGTCAAGGTGATATCAGATTCGAATCTTCCACTAGACTTAAGCAGCACCGGCTACGAGCTCACGGTCGTACCAGCGATCTTTTTCAAAAATGAATCCTCTCTGTGTGTGGGGAGAGAGAGAGAGTATGATTCGAACGCACTTCACTAGCCTCATGACCGTAACCACAAAGTCGCTGCTTCTCCTCTTTTTAATCAGTAAAGAAAACAGTAGACAGATTATTACCTTTAATTACACTTCCACTCTAGCACATTGTCTTGTCTGTTAGAATGATATGAAGCAGGAAAGAATTCAGGGCTTCCACCAGCCATTACCATTTTTTAAGCATTGTATTTAAATTGTTCTAGGACTTATCGCACGCAACCCAAAATATAAACTTATGTTTGGTACTGAGCTTTTGCATAGTCTCCTCACAATACTTGGAAGAATGAACAGGTCTGGCTTCCAGAACGTCTCCACTCCATCACTTTGACGTCGTGGCTGAATTCGGACGTCGTGGCTGATTCAGTCACCTTAATCATCTCGCTTCGCTACCCTTTCATCTTCAATTCCAACTCGGAAAATAAAATACAGTCTGGAGGAGGAGGGAGGGAAAGATCTAGTAATCACAGGAGGGATTTAAATTCTTTTAGGAGTAGGTATCCAGGCTCTACAATCTTTCGGTATTCTTTGGTATTGGTCCCAAACTTATATCATTTTCTCCAATATATATGGTGAAAAAACAGAGATGTAGCATTTAATGATTATAAGTGGTAGAACTCTTGTTTAAAACAATAGTTATGTAAAGATGGTTACGTAAGATTATTGTGCAAAATAGGAAATTTGGAACTGCGCATCGTTTGGTGACACTGACTGGTTTGTCGAAAATGGTCGACAGGATTTAACGCAAGTACCGAAATGTCATTGTAAGCGCTCGATGGACGATATCAGCACCACTGCTTTGGTTTTGTAATAATCTTCCCAAACCGCGAGTGTATCGCATATAATTGATTATGCGTAACATACAGAAAAACCAACTTGCGTTCTAGTGGCACCGAGGCCAAGTGGTCGTGAGCTCCCGCGGCGTTGTGTGGAAGTTTGGAGGGACAGGTACCAGCCCAGGTATCCGATATTAAAATTAACGAGGTTCATCGCCGATAGCTCTGGTGTTGCATCTGGGTGCGACGTCAATAAAACAATCAATCCGACTACTTTTGGGGAAAATGTTCAAGTGCAACCTTATCATTCCACTGAAACCTTAATTCGAGCCAACTACCGGAAATAGTTAGCTTCAGATCAGCCACTCTGACGAAACGCGAGCTACGGAATAAACCTTTTTTTTTACTCCAGAAAGATTCTTTTCAAAATTGAGTAAAACGCAACCGAGTAGAAGCAGACGTCGTCTTTAATGAGCAGATGGCATTCCTTTGACAACAATCGCCATGTCGTCGCTAAACCGTAAAGCGCATTTAAAAGGTTATAACTTATGAAACAGAAACAGAATCAAAGAAACAAGCCCCCCCCCCCTCCGCGCGCGAGCAGGTTCCGAACATCTTAATATTGGAGACTAAAAAAGAGCATCGCGTAATTAATGAATATGGACTCGCGAACATTCCTTTCGGATGTGCCCAGGAAAAGAAAAGTTCCTCATTATCGACTTGTCCATGTCACGTGACCCGAAACAAAATAACGAGGGAGAGGGCAGACAGAGAGAGAAAGTCGTTAATTGTCGAGACCGGCCTCGGGAAAATCTTATTAAAATTTGCATCGATGAGGGGGGGAGGCTTTTGTAATGAAGAACTTTCGACTGCTAATTGCCGTTTTTAATTGCTTTCCGAGGGAAACATGTATTGTCCGAAGCCCTTTTCACTCCAGTAAACTGCTTCTCGGGGACTGAAAACTTCGTAATTTTCTCAATCGAGGGCTTTCCTTGTTGCTGCCATGGGACGGAGAGCTTGCAACCTCTTGAACCTTCAAGGGAGACTTTAGGAATTAACCTCTTTAAACGGTTTGATTTTTCTTCACGAATTTGATCCAAAAAAGGCACGTTTTTATTATATATTTTAATACATGTTACATTTGTAAGCAGGAAAAAGTTATTAAAATTACTATTTCTAATCATTTTTACCATTTAGAACAACCTTTTCTGCAAATAAAAAAAACTATTTTATTTGGGAGTTATCTTAACTTCCTACATAATCGCCTAACATGGTAGTTGAGTTCATGGTTGCGCATAAAAAATTAATTTAAAATGATAGTTTAGTTTTTTAGTTTAGTTTTTATTAACGTCGCACTAGAAGCAACACGAGGGCTATTGGCGACGGACCTCGTAATTTTGAACCACGGTCAAGTGACGAGGACGACACCTGAGCTGGCACCCCCCTCTCCTAACATCCACACCACGCCAACGGGAGGACTTTGGGCCCCGAACAGATTTAACGTGCATCAGCCCCGGCTACACGGCGGTTCTTTGGCGGCCAAGGATCGAACCGCGACTGAACGAAAACCACCAGCCGCTAGTCCACGACCTTGACCACTAGGCTACCGCGGCCCCATTTAAAATGATAATTGCTACAAATGATTTACTTTAAAAGTATTTGTAGCAAAGCGACTAAATACCTATACGATTTAACTTATTACAAAAACAGAAACGATACGAGGAAGCAGTAAAAACGCCAGAGGTTGCACGTAAATCATACGGAATACGGGCAAACCAGGAGAAGAGTAAATTTAAATGTAAAGATATATATAAATCTTTAAATTTCTCTATTTAATTATATTTTTGCAGATTTTGGATTCTACAAAAGAATACTCGCATACTACTACCTGCAGCTAGCTTGTTTTACTAAGCGATCAATAATCTTCAAATTGTTTTCCAAATTATTAAGAATTTGAAAGACGCTACGGTAATCAAGAGGTCATAGTCGCGAATTAGTGGCCATCGATGTGTTCGAGTCCTGATTCCGCTAAAGACCCGACGTGAAGGACTCATGCTCGCTAAACCTATCAGAGCTTATAGTTCTCACATTGGAGCGCCAGGGATATGAAGAATGGAGTGCAGTTCAAGTATCTACCCCATCCGTTATTGAATATCGGTGTCAACACTTCAGAGCTATGTTCATTAATATATATATATATACAGGTGTGTAGGACAAAATAACAGGAATACCTGCTATAAAGTGTAAATATTTTATTAGTGACGATCAAGTGACAAGGACGACACCTGAGCTGGCACTTCCCTCACCATAGCTGCACACCACGCGCTTGGGAGGTTTTGGAGCATCAACACACTCGAATCAATCTCTTTAAATGGTAAATCCTTAGTGGTATTCGGACTCAACCCCCCAACTGGATGGAAACCGCTCCAGCAGCAAACTCGCGACCGTGACCACTCCGTTACCATTGCCACATACAAGCGATCGATTGTTTATTTAAACAACAAAATAAATTTGCATCTCGAACTGTGCGCACAAAAAAAAGTAAAACGAAACCAGAGCCAAGTTTTCAGATCGAACCTTTCACAGCTGATTACGTGGAAAACAAGACGGGAGTCTTGGGATGGACTCGAGGGCTGAGCCCCTTAAGAGCTTAACGAGGCGGCGACAACTTTTTCGGGATCGTCTAAAAGCAATAGGGGTGAGCGAGGAGAAAAAACAATCTCCGCTCCAGAACAACACTTTTAACGAAGTCGTTAACTGGGGGAGCGCAACCGTTAGAAGCCTAATTATCGGCGGTGACGGAAAGAGAAATGTTTCGTGATCGGTTCACTCATAATTTAGGAGGAAAAAATCTTACCTAGAGGGATTTTATTTTCGGAGGAAAAACGGTGCTCCGAGTAACTCCCAGAGCGTTTTTGGATGGAGAGGGTCAACAAGTTTTTTTTTTTTTGTTGTTGTTGTTGCATCTTTTTTATATAATATCGATTTATTTTTAATGTGTAAAATGTTATATCATTCAAATTGAAATTTTTTAAGAAAATACAACGATTCCTTTGTGAAAACGATTGTAAATTGGTCTATAAGAATAATATTTTATGTGTGTGCGTGTAAAGGAATGTAAATTATTTTATAACTATGATCTTAGAAAACGGCTTTAAACTTGTCTTCAAGAATATTATTTTTTAATTTTTTATCGCTTAACACCTAAGTTAGCATCACGGATTTACAATAAGCTACAGGTAAGGAAATTAATTTCGCTCAGAGGAGTTCAAAACATCTAAATAGGTGAGGTATTGATGTGAAACTTTCCGACCACCAAAACTAGACTACTGTTAATTCAAAGCTTAGCAGCTCTATTCTGTACCACAGTTTGGCCACGGTAGCCTAGTGGTCAGAGTTATTTGCTTCGGGGCTTGGGTTCGATCCCTGATACTACCAAAGAACCCGTCGAGTTGCTAGGCTGATGCGCGTTAAATCCGTCGAAGTCTCAAGTCCTCCCGTTGATGTGGTGTGAAGTTTGCTGAAAGAGTTTCCAGCTCAGGTGCCGTTCTCACTACTTCACCGAAGCTCAAAATAAAGAGGGTCATCACTAGTAACTCTCGGGTAAATATGTGCGACATTAATAAACAATCAATCTTTTCTTCGACATTCTTTTTTTGCAATCAATACTCGACGAATTTATCTTTTGTTAAAGTCTCACTTATAAACAACACGAGAGCTATTGGTGATGGATCTCGTCATTCTGAACAACAGTCAAGGGAGAGGGAAATGTCTGAACTAGGACCGCATCCAAACTTCCACACCATGCCAATGGAAGAACTAGGAGCACTGACAGATTTAAAGTGATTTAGCCAACCCCCTCCCCGACCACACAAGCAAGATGGGTCTTTAGTAAATCAGGAATCGAGTTCACTACTTGAAAGAAATAACTCCTATCAAAATCTCGCAACCATGACTGCTCATTTCATGTAGCCTCGCAGTCAATGCTCGAGCCCAAGAACCCCCCTCACGAAGCAGGGCGATGACTCTGCCCTTCTTCCCAAAATAATAACCACCCCCGAAATGTAATGCATAAGGAAATAAAAATTGAAAATAATGTTGATGAATAGGAGAAAGAGAGCATTGTTTTATTTTAGCTACCGCAAAATAAATAGATTATTAAATTAAATTTATACAAAGAAACACCTTTTGACAATTAGAGGGTGAATGAGTGGATGAAAGCTGAGGGTTATGGCGCAAGAGCGAGATCTGATATGCTGCACTAAACTGTATTCTAGAAGCAAGGAAAGGTGGAAAAAAGTGGTGAATATAGAGAACAGTCGAAAATAGAGAAAAATCGCTAAGGTATCCCATTGACAATTAGCGGATAGAAAGCTACTAGGTTCGAAGCCCTATCTTGTGTTGAAGACCGTCATTGATTCTGAGAGCACTTCCATTTTGCAGTGATTAATAATAGGGGTTGCTGAAGGTTTGGCGAATTTAAGCCCCAAAGTTTTCATACGTGGAGTGGTGTAAAATTCTGGAGATTTAGATAGGACGGTTCCACCTCAAGTGTAGTGATCGATTGACTCCCAAATTGCCAGGTAAGCTGCCAATAGCCCTTTTGTAGTTCAGCCTTTCTAATCTCACGGGACACTACAACTGTAATTTGAAATCCCTCAGACTTCTAATAGCTATTGATTTAAAAAGATGAACCCTTCTGTAAAATAATGTTGGGAGGAAAATTTCATTTATTATAAATATATTTCTTAGATCATCTCATATGAACTTTATTTTTTCTGTGCACTGCACAAAAACATTTAGTTGTTTTGGAATAATCTAACGTATTCTTTGAGAATATTCCATGGGTTCCTGAACTAAATCCGGTTATTTTGACTGCAAGTTCCTTCCGAGTCACGAAAGTCTTATAGCCTCATTAGATCAATTATCAGATACCAAAAGAGGAAGGAGTATATATATATATATATACAAAGTAAGTATGCACCTCATGTCTCCAGTCAAAAAGAATTCAAATATTTAAAATAAATACAAGATACACACACACACACACACACACATATATATATATATATATATATATATATATATATCTTTGGAGAATATACCTTATTGATTTCGAATTAGACTTCAAGAAAACAGGAAATTAACTTTGTCTTTATTTATTTTACAACTTTAAAGAACATTTTCTTATCTACCAGTAAAAACTTACATCACAGAAGTATATATGCAATCGCAAAGTTTAAAGATTGTAAATCTCTTAAATGTCTAGATAAACTTCTTTATGATTATATTGTATATTTCGAATAGTTCCGAATGTCTTTCTGCAATTCTCTATGTTAGACACTATATAATTTACTAATAGTTCTACGACGAAAGGACCTATCGCAACATCTGAAAGATTTATTTATAAAACTGCACAAGGAGATCAAGTCTCAACGGGAAATCTCTAAGAACATCGGGAAAAGTCCTTTTACAGAGCAAAGAGTTATTGAAAAGTTTCAGACTGAGGGCAGTACTAGAAACAAGGTTGGAACTGGTCAACCCCGTCATATTCACTGATAGAGAAAGTCTGCATATTAATCCTGAAGCAATTCGCCGCGTGCTGCGAAAGGTAGAATACCATGGTCGGAACATGTGAAGAAAAACGTTCTTAATCAAAGTTAATAGCAAAAAGAGACTTATTTTTGCAAAAGAGAATGAAAAACAGGACCAGATTTTCTGGAGTTATGTCATTTTTTCAACATGTATGGACACCAAAAAGTGTGGAGAAAAGCAAATGCACAGCTCGAACCAAAGAACAGGAGAGGGATTGTTAAATTCGGTGGTGGTTCAATTATGGTTTGGGGTTGCATGTCAGTGACTGGTGTAGGCAATTTAGTAATAATTGATGGAAAAAGGAATCAATTCAGTTATCTGAACATTTTAAAAGATAATCTACGTCAAAGCGTTGTAAAATTAGAACTTCAAATATCTTTTATCTTTCAGCAAGATAATGATTCAAAACATACAGCTCGAACTGTATGAAAGTGGGTGTACTACAATTTTCAAAAACAGCTCAAAAATCCTCTTCAGTCATCCGATATTAACCCCATCGAACACTTGTGGGATTACCTTGATAGACAAATTAGGAAACAAGAGATAACAAATAAGTTTGATCTCAGCAAAGTACTTCTGGAGGAGTGGCCTTTTCAATGACCCGAAATTTAGAGAACTTAATATCTTCAAGATTAACAGCAGTGTTGAAAGCCAAAAACTACCCTATTAATTATTAATTTTGAGTTTTTGCAAAAGAAAATTGTAAAAATTATCTTTTTTCTCTATCCTGTTTTGCCTTCATTCTTATTTTTGTGACATGAATTACATATTGATTTTAAGGTAAATTAGTTTTGCAAATTACATGGTTGTATTTTTGTGATATTTATCAAGTTCAAATTAAATTTAAGTTAGCTGTTTTTAAATACTTTTAAATTTTGAATATAATAGGATTATATACATTTTATTCTTTGAAAAACATCAACACTATTACTGTGCATACTAACTTTTGTGACTCAGTATATATATTCGTATTACTAAATAATTATATAATATTGCTGCATTATTCTTTCTTTTTCGCTCATTTTGGCTTTATTTCATTTGAAACTAACAACAAACAAGGAAAGATAGCTTTAAACTGTTTTTATATTGAACACTTTCACCTGCCTCTTGGCAACGGTAGCGGAGTTGTCATCCTCACGAGTCCATCGGGATTGATGCAAGTTAAATCTGATGAGGCTCTATGTGTTTCTGTTGGCACAGTGGGGTAATTTGGAAAGAGGGCGCCAGTTCAGATATCGTCCTCGTCACTTGACCAAGATAGTCGACAATAGTCTTCGTGTTGCTTCCAAGGGCGACATTAATAAATAATCAATCAACCTTATTTTTCTTAACTTTTAGAGAGATCTCAGATACACATTATTTAAATTGTATCGCCAGATATTTGCACCATAAACCTCAACTTTTATTAACTCATTCTAGTTCAGCTTTTATATGACGTTAATTTACAACCTACAGCTCTTTGAATGAGATAAGTAAAAATAATAACGGATAACAGAAAGGAGCAGGATTCATAAGGCTTGTTTGCAATCTGATCATATAACACGAAATAATAGTTGTATTATAAATGTATAATGCATCGGATATCCAAAGTTATATTTATCCGAAGTGAGGAAATTGCTTTCTCAATAATGGAAATATAATTATGATTCCACGCAGTAAATGAGAGGAATGCCAAGAGTTGATTCAATAAGAACTTTTGCCCAAACAACTTCCAAGGTAATCCGAATTTAGACGGATATAATTTACCATAGAATGTGCATAATTAGGAACAAATGATTATGATGGGGACGAATCACACTCAGACATTTCCTCGGAGACGAAAATAGGAGAGAATTGAGGTCACACAGAATTGACACCTATACTTTAATATTGAGCTAGTTCATTTCGAAACTATTTTCAGAAAGAGTTCAGTTTTAATTCTTCAATTATTAAGCCATAATTTGTTCAAGAGAAAGCACACTATAGGATTAAGATACTCTGAAATAGTGTTCTAGTAAAAGTCAAAATTCTCTCTAATGTCATAGAAATACGAGGTGGTATTGTAGAGTTTAACTTATTACTAAAAACTACCGTTATATCTAAATAAAATTTGTTTTTGTATATTAATAGATTTATATGTACGTTATGTTGTAGATGACACTAATTCGTGTTGATTTCTTTAGTTTTAGGAAGATGTCGGTTAGAGTCAACAGCAGTATGGTGGAGATCAATCGGCGGCCCTCGAAAAACTGTGAAAAATGTATTACTCTGGAGAGGGACTAGACAGAGAATAACAAAAGTAAATTTCTATACATCTAGATTATTTTAGTAATAATTAAAACTTTAAACTGCGGGTTAGTTCAATCTATGACTTCCCAAAACCCAACAAATCAACAAGAACAGATGTCAACCCCTACATTTTGTACATAAGGATCAATTAACTGACATGCAGAACAGATTTAATGACATCTCTCAATTATTTCTTAGTAATATCTAATTATAACTTAACGATACCCTATGTATATATATATATATATATATACGTAGATATAGAGGTAAAGGGTTGGTACTGTAGAACGTGTTTAACCCCCCAATTCAGTCCCTAGTCTGAATGTGCATGTTTTGTTTTGTTGGGTATTCAAAGTATTCATTTAGTTTCAAATTTAACTCAATTTTTAATCATCTCTTTTACGTAGTTCTATAAATGTTTTCCTTTGTTGATTATATATATATATATATATATATATATATGCTGTACTATAAATCAAGTAAAGAGTCTAAATAAAACTGCAATTTCGACAATAATCCTCGGGTTGCTATAAAGTATGACGTTAATAAACAATCAATCAATCGTTCACTTCATCCATCGTAATATTATCAAATCATGTCTGGAGCAGTTTATTTCAAGGTACGCGTGAAAAAAGGTCGAAATATTCCATCAGTCAAAACGCTTCGATTTTCTTTTCCCTCATATCTTATGCAGAAAAAAGATCCAGTCCCCTTTACGAATTTTTTCTTACTTGAATAATAGTACTATTCCTGTGATGACTCGTTACTATTTTGTGCGAAATAATCCTATTGTTAACATTTTTAGTTTAAATATACTTATAGTTCTCTTACCCTCCTCTCCCTTGTTATAAAGTGTTGATAGATAAGGAATCCTTACAATTAGGCTGCAGGCGCAGCAAATGTTCCTGTTTAGCGGCTAAAATATCATCCGCATCGTATCGTATTCATTGTGTAAAGGTTTATAAAACCTTCATAATTATCAGTTTTCACCCGATATGTCTACAGTACCCTTTTGCCTTTATGACAGTTATGTATGCCAATTTTTACAATATGGAGTCAAATTTACATTATTTATTTCATACTCATTCTGCGATTTCGAATAAAAGCTTTGTAGTTACCCTCCTCCGCAAGACGTGACCATGTTTAGAGTTCTTTCGCGTCAGCTATAATTTTTTTTTTTTTTTTTTTTTTTTTGCATTTTATAACAGAAACATTGTGATATTATGAAGACTGAATCAATCTATTCGAAAACTGAAAAATATAAAAGTAATTCCGAATCGCTTAAAGAGTAATGATATTTTGCAGCGAGATGTGAACGACTCGTAAATGTTTTACATACATTGTATGAGTCTCGGCCTATCTTTCGGGAAACCCGTAATTGGAATACGTGCTAAAAATAATTTGTTATCAGGAAAAGTTTTCAAGCTCGGATCCTGAAGAATTGCATTAAGCCTTGTTCCTACTAGAAATAAATCTTAGAAGATGCGCTACAATATTTCTCCGTCTTCATTTCACTGGCAACAGTTTCGAAGCGCAAAGTTTGGAAAAAGGACATTAAGGTCCCAAAATCTCTTAAATTCAATTAAAAATCTCTTAAACTCATCATATTTTACGCAAAATATACCTAAAGATTAGTGCGGGGCTTTCAAATGTAAGTACTGCAGCTGATTATTAATTATTCATGCTGTTCAGCCGTTTAGATAGATGGCACTGTTAGCGCTTCATCTAAATATATATGCAAAGACAGTGAAGGAAATTAAAAGGCTATGTCAAATCCTCTTGGCCTCTTAATTATCTTTTCCTTCTCATTTATTTCTAAATTTCTATAATAAAATTCAAAATTATCTCTTTTAATTCTTAAATTCCCTTTTATCCTAAGTTTAAACATAATGCAATCCACGTCGAAGATGCTCCACCCCCTTAATTTACATGAAATTAAGTCACACCAAGGACATCCAACAGCAGCCATTCAAACCACCCCTCCTACCAATAGTAATTCAACCACTCGTCTCTAAATTTTCACTCAAAATTTCTCTGATCCATCTTCCAGCAACTGTTTCCCCCTACTTTTCCAGCAGCCAATAACAACACCATCCCTAGCACTATCCAATAACAATACAACCTTTCAGAGCACTTTTCACTGCAAGTCAAATTCCATTTTCACCAAAAGTTTCAAAGGGGTAGATAAGGGAAAGAAAAAGAAGAAAAAAATACAGCTTTCCAAGATCATGTCTATAAGAGCATTCCACACCCTCTGCACTGGTAGATATGCAACGTCAACGTTGAAAATGAGAAGGAAAAAAGACATGGACCAAATAACGTCTATGTTGTTTGGACATAACTAAACATTTCTTCAGGATGAAAAATAAGGTAGAATAAAACTCATTGTTCTCCTAATTACACTGTTTTTCTGAACACTACGAAAGACAATTTATTTGAATGTTAGAGCTTTATTCTGTAAAAGAACACGTACTTAATTACTTAGATTTACATTTAAGATTTTGTCTCTGCATATAACTGATACATATAAATAAACAGATGCATCCACGTTAAAATATGACTCGCATAGCTTTCATTTTTAAAAACAGTGAAGATTTCTTAAATTTGGAATAAAAGTATCTCATTTTTCCCTGTCGAAGGCGTCTCAGTTACCGTAAAGAAAAATTGCAAGATATCTCCGCAGTCTACAAGGCACAGAATTCAATTTTTTTAATCGAAATCAGTACACCCCCCCCCCCCCCTATCCTATAAGACTGCAATCACTGCAACAGAGGGGGATCGATCGCTTCACTTCGTTATTCCATTTTCCGTCTGCTACCCATAACACTCCGATGATCCGCAAATAATGGTTTCCGATATCACTTTTACGCGCGCGACCATCCCCTCTTTTTTTTGTAATTGAAATTCCCTCTCCGCACGAATTAGGCGGGAGAATCGATAGGTCCCCGCAGAACAAGAGGGAAACTCAAGAAAAGTAATAATTAATTTGTTCAAAAAAGAAAGGGGAGATTATGTTCACCAGTCACGAAGTTCAAAGGGTACGTTTTCCTTAAGTGGAGAGAAAAAATGGCGAAATTTATATATTTGGGGTACGAAGAGGCAGGAAGAAGTTATCCATTGGGGTGGAGAAGGAAAAGAAGAGAAAAATAGAGTTGGGCACCTTTCGCACTCGTGGTAGTCGGATGCTGGAGAACCAAATGGTGAGTTCCATCGGTATTATAAATTGAGGAAATGATGTAAATTCCAGCATTGGTATGAATTTTCCGCATTATGTATACAATCATTCGATATTATTTTTATATATTATGGAAACTTATGCAAGAGAAAAAAAAATCTTCATAACTCATAATTTTCGATCAATAAAAGTGGTTTAACGTACAGCTCATTTCAGTGACCGTGAGTTATTGAAAATAATCTCGTAAAATTTCCGATCAGGAACCTTTCACTTTTCGAGAAATGGTGATTCATATTCAATCCGAATCCAAAAAAAAAAAGGATTAATGAAAAGTATTTTAATAGGCGACCTTTTTCTCAGCCCAAAACATTCAAAGGATGCGTCTCAAAAACAACCCTTTTGTTCGGCTCCACTTCGTTGGATTTTTATCTTCTGTCTTTTGAGACGAAGGTGACCGTTTGCACTTTACTATTAGCTAACTTTTGGATTCCAGCTTCTTAAAAGATTCCTACTCTACCTCGGCGCTTCTTTTTTGCTCGGTTTTAAGTGCTTAGACCTCATTTGACTTAATGCTTTTTCATGTTTCTCTTATTCCGAGTATAAGTTTGCTATTACAAATTGGAACTTCGTGGCATATTTATCCCACGATATATAAAATACGAGGAAAAAAAGGTCTTAACCTGAAGTCTTGACGTCATTAAAAAGAAAAACATATTAAAATCGCGAGTTAAGGGGGCTTCGCTAGTTAATGAAGCCTGAGTGTATTATTTATTTTCTGTAAATGCTTATGTAAACAAGTTTAATTGTTTCTTTCAAGAGGTTGCAAAATTACCGAAGCTAGTTCTTTTTATTAGACTATGTAAACTAGTTTTATCATATACAAGGGCTCTGTATGTTTTTTTTCAACCTCCGATGGACCATAAAAAATACAAGAGTACAAAATTTTTTTGTTCCCAAACGTTATGTACAAACATGGTTACTTTTCTACATAATCATCGTGAAGTTTCAAGCATCTGTCATATCGGAAGACGAGCTTTCCGATTCCTCTTCGAAAAATGCAGCCGTCAGGGATGTGCTCTATGTTTCAAAGTTACGCATTATACTGGAAGCTGTGGCTTCCCAGATAGTTTTTTAAATCAAGTAAGAGATGAGAAACACTAAGTCAGTCACGCTTATACGCCAGATGATCAAGCACATCTCATTTAAATTGCTCCAGTAACTGTTGGTTTACATCAGCAATGTTAGATTGGTCTTTGTTATGAATGATAACACAATTCCAGAAATCAGCATTCCTTTTTCAGTTTTAATGATCTTACGCAAACCTGTCAATAAACATCTACTTTGATCGTAGTTCCTGGTTCCATAATCTCAGCAAACAAGATGCCTTTTCCGTCCCAAATACCCATAGCCATAATCATCCTGCTGCTGAAGGTTTAGTGCGTCCTTCTCCCTCTTCAGTGTGAACGTCAGTTCACTCGTCTTTGAATTGTCTACTCCATTCTCTCACAACACCATCCCGCATAAATTGCTCACTGTATATTCGGCTCATTTTTCGGTGAATATTTGCTTCGTTATTCCCTTCTGCTTGAAGGAAACAAATAATATCATCCAACAACTGAATCTTATGTTTGTAAATAAATAAGCCACGCCTTAATGAAAAATATCTTAATTTGCGTTTTTCTCAAAACATATTTCGTACACGTTCCTCAAAATTTACTTTATCGATTGGGCTCAAAATTTGCATGGCAGCAGTACCTTAGAGGGCATGGTCTCAAGCCTTGATGTCATTGAAGACCCGCGGAGAAGCCGGAGCTGAAGCACGTTAAATCTGTCGAGGCTACAAGTCTCCCCCTTTGGCGTCTTGGGGAAGTTAGGAGAGAGGCGCGCCAGCTTAGATATCATCCTCGTCACTTGACTGAGGTTCAAAATTACAAGGTCCGTCACCAATTACCCCCGTGTTGCTTTTCAGTGCGACGTTAATAAAACCAAACAAATCTAATAATTTGCACATTATTAAACAAAGTTATTTTATGGCTAATAACGAATATTTTCCCTTCAACTAACATTTGGAGCTCTTTTCTGATTTTGTATATTAATTTCTCAACTTTTTCTCAATCAAAAAAGAAACGTGGTGAAAATTAAGTCAGCTATGGAAGTGGAATGAACACATACAATCAAATCGTATAAAAGTGACAGAGAATTAAATTGAAGATAATTAAGGTTAAGGTAATAAGAGAAGTGTTGGTGTGATGTGCGTATTCTGTCGTGAATAGCGGTTTAGGTGAGATTAGGACTCTACTCAATCGGTGCAATTACAGGGGGTATTTGTATCACATTCTGGTAACTGTGTTCTTTGATAGATTATAGAACTTTTTATATCTCGAGGATAAGGAAATTGAACTGATTGACATCACCTCCCCCTTCCCTTGTTCGAGGAGTTAATAAACACGTATTTTAGATAGAATTTACTATTTTATTTGCTTGGTCTGTGCATGAACTTAAATTTAAATTTAGATCTTATAATTAGAATAACATTTAAGATGAGAGACGAGACGTGTAATAGGATGCCAGGATAAAGTTATTTCTTATGGAATAACCTGAATTGCTTTCTAAAAACTGCAAATTACACTACAGTTGTAAAAAAAATTGAGAGAAATTTGAATAAAGAAATAGAAAAATTTCATTAAAGTCTAATTTTGAACTTATAAATATATTCAGTATATAGAACGTTGTTCTTACAAATACGTTGCAATTTTTTTAAGCTTTAAATGCTGAGCAATTTACGTAAGATGCGTATCTAAAGAAAAACGTGACAATGGCATATAAATTTAGCTGCCGATTATTATTTGTTCATGAAAAATTATTTCTGATCATAAATGTGATTCTCTTCGCATGAACAGATGCAAAATTATACAGATATTTCAATGTTAAATCATATAGTGCATTGTTTTTATTTTTAATGAATGAAGATTATTAAAACGTGTAAAAAATAAGTTCAACTTTCTTTGTCAAATAAATATCGGGCTTTTTAAATTAAGTTTACCTTATTTGTGAATGTTTTCCTATCTTTTTGTCTTCTGAAATTAATCTGTTTTTAATCACATCTATTTCATTGTACACAGCAATCCAATACACAAATAATCTCTCGAAAAACTAAGACATGATCACTATTTTCCAGTGACATATTACTTCCGATGTTCAACATTAGATCAGATATTAGATTTTCATTTCCCGGAAAACGATATGTGATCCTGCTTCCTTCATTTCCTTACACACAAATTCGAATCAATGTATAAAAAACAGTTTTAATTGTAAAGGAATCTTCTTCTATAGGAAGGTTCTGCTATAAGAATCAAATTATTTAATTAAATATCAAAATTAAAGAAAGCGATAAATTATTACATTGATTGTTTTTGATTAAATATAATTATTGTTACACCGTAAAATAAAAAAACGAAAATTAATATTTACATATTCATCTATTCTCAACATTATCACTGTTACAAAATTTAGTTCGATATCTACACAAAAATATTTCCGTCTTTTCTTTGCCTAGTCGCGCCAAATGTTAACAGCAATTTAGTAACTCCTTTTGGAGTCACTTTCCAACTTTCATCTCGACGAGACCCTTTCGTTAAGAGCGAATATTTAGAAGACTGACAAAACTGAACTAGAATTTCAGTAACTGAAAAAAGACTCAAATGTCCCTGCGGTATTTCTAAAGAGCAAGTGAATTAAATCCAGGAAATCCTGTATAACGGCTTTTCTAATAAATATACTGATAAAGGGGTTTTCAAATTTATACCCGGGAAATTAAAAGTTACATGCTCCCATTTGAGACGTTAGATTATTCATTTGAAATTCAAAGTTCGTCTTACGCCAAATTCAAATCAATAGTAAGAATTGACGCGAAAAATTAGTATATAAACACGTCTGTTGTAAGTTCTATAATAATCTCGGTTTTCGTTTCCTTTTAATTTGCATATACTTTCAATCCAGTTAACATTTCAAAACAGCAAAAGCATTTTAAAATTTGGATAAAGATATTCAAAAAGTAAGACTTAAGCTTTCAGATAAAATACGAAAGTCCTTTCGTAAGTTTGCAAACAGTTTTTATTTATTTTTTTATTTCTACGTGTTTATTTTTTCGCGGCAAGCGAATCCTATAACTATATATATATATATATATATATATATATATATATATATATATATATATATATATATATAATTAAATGATTTTCTAATGCAAATATCTCGCGAGGACTTTCATTCATTTAGGTCTTAAGCCGTCTCAAAAAAAAATGTTATTTATTTTCTTTCATTTAATATAAAAGTTAATCAATCAAAATTACAATAACGAATAAAATAACAGTGTTTGATTACGTAATGTTATAGAGATATTATATTAAACTAGATCACAAAAGTTGCTATATATACATAGCAACTCTTATAATATATATAACATGTATGTGTATGTATTAATACATGCATGTATGTATATATATATATATATATATATATATATATATATATATATATATATATATATATATATATATATATATAAAGAGAGAGAGAGAGATTTATTCTCACATCCAGAAAAAAATGCAGACCATAATTATTCATACATAATGAATTGGATTCCTTAGTATATATATTTTCCCCTTCCCAAACCTTTCAATACGTAGCGTCTTTGTGCTGATGTATAGAGGAGAAGTGCATTAGATAAGAGCTGATACTAACAATGGCTTGTGAAATGTGGTTCTTTTAAAATAAATCAATCATTGTGTCACTCAACACGCGACTGTTTAAATAAAGCTCTGTTACGTGACTTTAAGATTTTCAAACGATTTTCCTTTAAAATTTCCTTCAAAACTATTTTCTCTTTCTTTTTTTTCTATCAGCAATTTGGAATTTTTGATTTCTCTTGAGGAATGCAATTAACATGCTCAATATTTTTTTCGAATCATATTTTGTTAAGAATTGTGGGTTAATACGTAAACTTAATAGTTTGCCATTCTTATTTCCCTTTTAAAATGAATGGGCTTATGCATTTAATGACGATACAAACACTTAAAAAATTTGAGAAATACACAATTTTTTAAAGCGCATCATAGCATAGAAAAGAATAGGTGAAAGTAATTGCTTTTATTTTACTTATTTCTCATTTGTAATGTTTATAATCTGAGATGGATAGAAATTATAAGAAAAATTGTGTGATCTTATGTAAATTATAAGACATGCGAGACAAGAACTTATAATGACAATTTACAATTTCTATACGTATTTCTATTTTTGCTTTAATATTCTAACATTACAAAGAATATTCCAAATGAGTGAAATATTAATACTCTATGTATTATAGATTCAAATTTTGTCTTAAGAAAAACATGAATTAAAAAGAATAAAATATTTTATATTTGATTTTGAATAGTTAAAAAAATTATTTTCAATAGTTATATATATTGAAAAACACGTTCTACTTCTTTAAATACGAAGGTTGTTCAATGAGTCCATAGAAAATCCTAGAGATGGTGCTCGTGGTATTGTGAATGGTTTCTTTTTATTAAGCAGCGTGATACACTAGACAGCTGTCTAAGTATCATTTACTTGTATTCGGGATCAGAAGCCTTCCGCCCTCAAAAACGGAAACAACCCATTGTTTTGATTGATACTCGATTTGTGGTAAATAACGAGGAACCCGACGGTGACAACTCATCGCAAAATGACGTCGATAACACGATGCATCAGCAGAGAAATTTTGATTTCGTAGCAAATGATTACCGAATCAAAACTAACTTATGAATTAGTGCCAAGTTTGCTTCGACTCCGTTTCACGGATGGAAGCATCCAACTGTAACAACAATTTCCCTTGTTGTATTTTTTGAATCAAAGTAATTTTTTCAATTTTCTTAAATTTAAGAATAAACTATAAATAAGCAGTCTTTGATTCCTTAGAGTAGGATTTAAGTATGAAATATTACTTGTATTCGGTTACTTGCCTTAACGGTATCAAGGACAGATTAAAACGCAACAATTGATATTCACATAATTTTAAAATAAGAGGAGACTGGTACTATTATATATATATTTCGAGAGTTATTTTCTCAAACCTCCATATTTTATATCCCTTTAAATGGTTTTAAAATTGTACAAGTCTACTAAATACTTACGTGAGAAAAATGTCAGAAACAATTTCAATTATTAAAAATCTTCAACTAGGTATTAAAATAAGTTTTCGACAGGAGAACAAGACTATTCTTAAAAGTAGTTTTCGGTTCTTTGATTTATTGATTGTTTAATTAATTTCTTATTTAGAAGCAACACAAAATCTATTGACGGTGAATCTCGTAAATGGGAACCTTGGACAAGAGACGAGGACGACGCCTGATTCCACTTTCCAAACTCTATATCATGCCAACGCAAATACACAGACCTCGACAGATTTACTGTGCTCCACTAAATAATAGGTCTTTAGTGTCATCAGGACTCCAACTCCCGACTCGACGGAAACAATGCGCGCATGTGAACTCCCCGACCATGGCCACTAGGCTATCTTTGCGGTATGCCGTAGAACACAATAGTCAAGGTCACGAACTTCGCGATCGGAAATACTCGTGATGAATCATGGGTTCGACTTCTGATTTCCTGGTGTGATTATGTATTAGTATCACGCTGAGAAGCAATTTGAGGTAAACTGGCGACCGACTTCGTCATTTTGAACCTCAGTCAAGTGACGAGGACGACACTTGAGCTGACACCTCCCTCTATAAACTTCCACATCACACGAACAGTAGTACTTGGGATCTAGACCGAATTTAACGTGCATCAGCCTCTGTACTCGGTGGGTCTTGTAGGGATCTGGATCGAACCCGCAGCTTGACAGGAAACGTTGGCCGCGAATCTGTGACCATGATCACTTAGGCGAAGTGGCTACACCCGATATCCTCAAAATTTCTTTTTGTAGAGTTAAGGTTTGGCTTCTAATAACGGTTTTTAATAACGTCGCACTAGAAGCAACAGCTAGGGCTATCGGAGACGGACAGCGTCATTGTGATCCTCGGCTAAGGAGGAGTAAAGGAAGTGCTGCAAGTAAAATTAAACAATCTCTCAAAGTCCACACCAAACGAAGTGTGGATGTTCCAAAAGTAAGGAACTTGTCCCATTCTTATCAGTTAACAGTTATTAAAAATTATGAAACTTCTCTCCAATGAACCCCATTTTTAATGGCATTATAAATACAAAAACGACAAAGAAACGGGCTTATTTTTAAGTTTGAAAATTTAAATATTTCTCATTTCTTTTAATCTAAAAGCAAAAGAAAGTCAAATTTTATCATTGAGGTAATTTTATATTTGTAATTATATATACTAAGAAAAAATCAGATTTATAATCGTAAATCGTTATGTTTAGGCAGTTAATAGTCGACAACAACAAAAATTGATTTTAATAAAACTTTTTAATTTTTAAATTTTTTATTCAAATTAAACATAATTTTTAAACAAATATTGCGCGGGATTCAAAATTTGTGAATATTTACTTTAAAAAAATTGAATTCATTGCACAGAAAATAACTTCATTTTATAATCGGCAAAATATCAGCAATAAGGGTATAATATAGCCTTCGTTACTCTATATTATAAAATCAATCAATCATTCAGCTGTCCGGATAAAGTAGATTTTGAGGAAAGTGTATCTGAATCCTAAGACACGCGTTTTGAGAACGACGCAAAAAGATACATTTTTCCGTGTGACGTAGTATGTGAGAGCTTATAATTTTAAAATTCAAAATTCAAATATTCTATTCATCAAATTATTATCAAAGGAAAATAATACATCAAAGAGGAAACAACGAAGCTCCAACAAATTTTAATAGCAAAATTTGAAGCATTTTAGTTTCTCAATCACCTTAATTCGAGAACAACGAAGAAAATTAGTGTTTTCAAGTTATAATATCATTCGAATTAAGATATACATTCCATCAGTATACACACATTGAATTTATGGGAAGGTTTTTTTTTCTTCCAACAGGATGGGTCAGACTTCCGCGAAAGAAAAAAATTCGTTTGGGTAAGGGGCTTGCCCACAACAATGTCTCGAAGGAGTCCTTGAGTCGAGTGACAGCGAAGAGGAATGCCTGCGACCGGATAAGCTTCCGGCGCTGATAAGACTTCCGCACCGCGGCTCTGGCCTCGACCTCAGACACCGAGATGCTTTATTTTTTTTTTGTCTTTCGTTCCATTCTTCCCCAAATGAGATAGAGTGTTGGTAAATAATGCATCGTTCCTCGCCGAAATGGCATGACTCACAGGTCTCGATTCTCGGCACAGCGAATATTATTGCTGGGTAATTTATAGAAATTAGTTGAGATTCGTCGGCCTAACAATAATTGAGACGCTATAAAATTTAAATTTTTTATATTGTTTTTAAAAATAGAGGGCACTTTGCTGAGTCTCTAGAAGTATTACTTGGAAGAATTTAATAAAAACCTCATTTGACCACTGAAATGTAAAATTATAAGCAAACAGGCCATGCCATAAAGAAAAATATCTGCATTTTATTTCTGTGAAAATAAGTCCTTTTAGGAGATTCTGGAACACTTTTCCAGATATATATATACATATATACCAAAAATTCTCAAAAGGTCATGAGTGAGAGGAGGTGTAGTACATAAGCCCTCTCTGCTAAGCCCCATGCATGATCAAAGATGGCCAAAAGAATCCCTGGCAAAATTACAGATGGACTTTGATCGATATCCGGTAATTATAGCAGCTTTAAATAAATTAAAATTGAAAATTCAAAATTAAAAAATTTAAATGATTTCAAAATTCTATGAAATGAACAAGACTTTAGTACATGTAGAGCTTTATTAAAAACAATCCGTTACATGGATTTGTTTGAATATTTGTGGATTACAAACATTTTTTTTTCATGTTAATATTAAAGTCATTGAGGTGTATTTTAAGTCCTTTGTATTTTTTTTTATGTCACACTTTTAGTCTCACCTTTCTTCGTCATCCTCACTGCTTTCCAAGCTATTTTTGTTTAAGTTCACCTCATAAACAACGAAATAAGAAATAAAAGAGTTTATGTTATAGTTAATGTCTTCAGTATACGAGCTTTCATCGACTTCTTAGCATTCATGCATTTCGCCCTGCCACTAATTTTGACAAATTCAACCAATTCCTTGTCATCAATAGTATTTTCACTCGGTCACTCGAATCTGCCTTCCTTAAAAAGTCTGCTTCCCATTGATCACTATCTCGGATTGCCTTGTTGCTAACTGTTTACTTAACCCTTTTGAGAAATGTAGCAAGAATAAATAGGATTTTAACTTCAATGGATGAGAAATATCATTTTGATTTCTCTTATCACAAAACTGTATGCCACTGAAGGCGAAATTGCCTTGAAAACCTCAAAATATTACTAACAAAGATTATTTCTATTTATTTCTATAATACATCCTTATTTTTGGAATTCTTTTCGGTGTCCCTTAATGAGCGATATAGGGGTATCCCTCTCAGGAGGTTCTAGATATACTTGTATGTACATATATATACATGCATACATATATCCACATGTAGTGAATCAGAATTTTACTATTAATACTTAAGAATACACTCGTTCCTATTGAAAAGATCTAGAAACAGGGAAATAATGTGAGTAAATTATGAATTTTTTTTTTCAACGGACATATCAATGTATAAATTATGTACGTGAGCTTGAAATGTTTTCCTCCTCTTTCACGAATGTTCTGCTGTAAAATCAAATACGCTGAGCGATCGGGTAACTGTTACCGGCTGTCGGAGAAAAACCGATGCAGATGATTTGTAAACGCAGAATAATTAAGCAAATACTTATACTCAACACAACTGACTGAAAAATTATTGTAACACTATTAACGTAACTATATTTTTAAAAATAGAGTGCTTTTTAATGAGAAACAAGCCGTACTTTACTTTTCATTTCCAAGAAGAAGAAAAAATGAAGCATTGCATCTTACGAAGCAACATTTGACATTTAAAACTTTCACATGATAACCCGGCACAGGAAGCTACAACATCGCTCAAGGGTTTTAAGAGTTACATAGAGAGAAAGAAATACGTCTAGAGTTATATCTCTTGAGGCGTTTCAAGGATAAAATTTATTTGTTGATTTGGGATCAGTTTCGTTTGCTTATTTCTGTTCGACTCAACATAATTAATACGCTTTACCGTTAAATTGCTCTATGAGATGGATGAGAAGACATCGACACCTTACTCTTTGAGACTATCCTTTCGTAAATAGTTTGAAGCAGACTTTTGCTCAGAAAGTTTAGATCTAATGACAGGCATAGGATTTACATATTAGCCCTGGTCATTCACTGTTTCAGAGGACTTGTTTATTGTCTGCCCTCTAATCCTTTTTTTTTAAATTAGATCAGAGAAACTGTGAAAATCTTATAAAAATCTGAATATATATGCGAACGTGGTACAAAAATGTCTTTTTTTGAAGACAGATAGCTTCGGTAAGGCAAATTTACGTTACCACTGCGTGCTGCTATCTATTAAACGGAGACAAAATAAATTTTATACTGAATCAAAGATTAGTTTTTACTGCTGTCACCGACGATGAGAGCCGAATTCATCATCACACTCAGCAAATCGAGCACCAATCAAAATTGAGACCTGATTCTGGTGAATTTGCTCCAAAGAAATGAAATGAATGAAGTCGGAAAGTTATAGCGAAGCAGATTTCAGATGCGAAGGTTGATTGATTTGCACTCAGAAGCAACACGAGGAGTATTGGCGACGGACCTCCTCCTTCTGAACCTCAATCAAGTGACGAATGATGATACCTGTGCTAGCACCCTCTCCCTCTCCAGACTTCCCCATCATCTACAGTTACGACATTTGAGTCCAGACGTATTGAATGAGCATCAGCCCCGTTAACCGGTGGTGCTTTTGCGGACACGAACTCATGGCTTGACGAATTTGAGCTCGCAACCGTGTCTCGGCTACTGGATGCAAAAGACTTCATGTACTTCTCAAGAAAAGAACACTATCAAAGGACAGTTCTTCGGGGAGTTTTACATACTTGTATATGAAGCAACAGAACAGAATATTATTTTTAAAAAACTCAACTTGAAGACTCTTAAAATTAAAAGGAAAATATGGAAATTTTGCACAACATTGAAAAGAAAATTTTAAAACATTTAAGATCCCAATGTCATATACCAATAGCTTTTACACGACACATGAATCGTGAAGCTAACTTTAATACTAGGGTAAAATGTCGTTATTAGCTCATCGCATAGAAATGTTATTCTTAAAATTACGTCTTAACGAGAAAGAGAGAGCGCAATGTATTAATTACTACACATTTTCTCTCATTTTTAAATTTATTTACATTTTTAATGTGGGTTAATATGTTGTTGCTTACAGAAAATAATATCAACAAAAATGCGTGAAATAAAATAATGGATATATGGTGTTAGGTTCAAAAGAAGGACATTATAGTAATACATTACGGATATAATAATTACATTTACTTTGCTTAAGGTATATTTGTATTTTGCTTAAGTATAATTTACTTAATATTTTATCTTATCCTTTTATTTTAATATCGAAACAGAATACCGCTGCCTACTTTCATAATTCATCATTGTTCTTATTTTCATATTTAAGTTAATAATTCATTTTCAGGGCAGATTCTTCATGTTTTATTCTTTTTGATGTTAACATTGCCATCATTTTTGTGTATGAGAATGTTTTCCTTGTGTAAATAAAAACATACTAGAGCGAGAGAGAGAGTAGAAAGGAATTTGAAGAAGGTATTTTCTTTTCGCGACATTAATTGCTTTTGTGAAGCCTGGGGCTTTTGAGTACGCTTACTTATTGCTAATTAATATTAATTTTGAACAATTCTACTTTTTTTAGAACTTAACAGATGAAAAACATTAGCCCATGTTAAAATGAAATTAATTCCTGACATTGTTTTTGTCATTTTATCAAACATACTTTGAAGTGTAAGATTCCTGTTCCAGGTATCGTCCTCGTCACACGATCGTGCATTGAAGTGTATCTTTAGTAACAGTTCAGTGTAGCGATTTTTTCTTGATATTGCTGCTATCGTCTACGGAAAATAAATTAGCTAAAGAACAATAAATACTCAATACTAATGAAATAGTGTTAGATTATGATTTTTCCAAGCTAGTTCGAAGTATATAAAAATATATGTTTTATAGAAAGGATTGCAAAAAGATATATTTAGATTCAAAAACACTTGGAACCATAATTTAAGTAACAGAAATCAAATTCCTTTTCAAAACCCTGCCCTGTTTACTTTTGATTGTATGTTAGTGTTTTCTCCATGATTTATCGTACATTTTTATTTTGCCGCTCTTAAAGATAGGTCGAGGAGGGTAAATAATACTCTCAGAGATATGAAAATAAGATAAGACCGGGAAAAAATGAAAGAACGCGGATATTCAAAGACATTAAATTGGAACATTGCTTCACTGGAAGTGTCGTCAACAGTGTCTTTTTCTAAAATTCGAAATCCCCAAAATTTTATTTAATTAATTCGTATTAATCAGAATGAACTGGAATCTAAAACAAACTGGATGGAGTTTTCTTCTTTTTTTTTATTTTACTATATATTTTAATCATCATGTTGTATTTCATAGACACAGTTCCTAATTGCTTATTACATGTCTTATAAGTGATGATTAAAGTAGCAATTTTTTTTTTCATTTAACATATAAAGTATAAAATTGGTTTAATTCTGCGGCATCGATCCTGTCTGCTTTCATCACTAATGAACTTAATTTTCCAAAATATATCAAAACACGGAATAATTTCAAATTCCTATTGGACAAAAGTAAAACTCGCATAAAATGTTAAGCAATGTTTCATTCGTCGGCAAGTGTGTTACCTTGATTTTTATTCTTTCAAAAATTCTCATTCTCTTTCTCACGAAAATATTATTCAAATTATTTAGATTTTTATGACAATTGTATGATCACCATGCTTGTCTCGATGTCTTCATATCACTCCTTCCTTTTTGGCTTGTTTCGAGGCAAAATGATTTTGGTATTGCAGTAAAGAGATATTTAATATTTTTATTTTATTTCGACGATTATTCAATTAATTTAACACAAAATATGCCCATAAACATCAAATGCGTTTAAAAGAACATATTCTATTGTAATCTTTAACAATTGGTTATTTTTTGAAAAATGACGCATAAGCTTTTTATTTATTTATTTATTTTTATTTTTGATAAGAAAGTACAGGAGTAGATTGAAGGTAAGAAACTTTTGGGATTTAGGTCTTTATTAGAGCAATATAAGGTTTTTTCTTAAAAATTCATCTGCCCCTCAAGTATGGATAATTCAGATAATTAAGGAATAAAACTCTCGATTACGGTCATCGATTTGATAAAAATACATCTGCATTCGATTCATTTTTGTCATTTCATAACGTCATTTCACGAATAAAATGTGATATGTTTTATTTGTATTTAAATTTTAATAATTTCGTCGTCATTTTGTTGGTACAAAAGAAATTTTAAAATATTTACATAATTTTAAATTTCACAAATACATCTATTTTTTTTAAAGAAATGAGAAATAAAATTCATTTCAGTTAGATTAAGGGTGGCCCAAACGTGGATGATTTCAAGAGTCTCTTCATTCGAATTAGATAATCAGAAGAAATGTTAAAAAAAAAAAAAAAAAAAAAAAAAAAACAAAAAACATTCTGAAAGTGCTTCAACTTTTACAAGGTGACTATAGCGTGATATTTTTTGAAACAATTAAATCGAATTGATTAATTGCTTATTTACGTTACTCTGAGAAGAACGCGAAAGCTATTGGCGACGGACCTCAAATTTTGAGCCTCTGTTAAATCTCGAGGACAGCACTTGAACTGCTACCTCCCTCTCCAAACTTCCACACCATGCCACGGGAAGACTTGGGATATCGACCCGATTTAACGTGCAACAGCTCCACTACACGGTGGGTTTTTGGTGGCATCACAACTCAACCCCCACCTCGACGAAAATAAAGCCGACCACGATTTCCACGACTTTGACCATTAGACTTCCGCGATCACTTCATTAAACGGTCCAAAATCCTTCCAATGGCTTGGTGTAGAAGTTTAGAGAGTAGGCATTAACTCAAGAGTTGTCCTTGCCCCTTGATGGAAATTAAAATTTACGAAGTGTGTCTCCAGTAACCCTCGTGTCGAGTCTCATTGCGACGTTAATAAACACTTACATATAATCAATTATTAACGTAAATGAGAATTATACTGACGAGGCAATGATTTTTTTATTTTAGCTACAAACCTCAAAACAATAAAGGTAAATGGGTCACGAAAAAGAATCTTGAAAACAATCGGGTCACTAGTAAAAAAAGTTTTGGTAAACATTGCTGTAGTATACTCATATGATAAAGCGGATGATGCGATGTATTGATACAAATTTATATCACTCACTTGTTCACATTATTTCCAAAGCCTAATGTTAGCATGGAAAGATATAAGTACATTTCACGCAATGCATCCATTACCACTTTGTGACGCAATTTCTTCATTATTAAACTCTGTGGTTCTCTTAAAATCTAATTAAATAGTCAATAAGTTCAAAACTCCAATCGTGAAGGAATGTCAGAAAAAGACAAAACAGTTTATTGTTTATCAACAAAAAATATGCAAGATAGCTCTCTCTCTCTCGAATCCCTTTTAACTTAATTAACCCTAATTTATATTCACATAATGAGGTATTAACTTATCGAATCATTCGTGTTGATTCAAACACTTCTCTAGCAGGTTCAATTCCTATTACTATAATTAGTAGTCGCTTCTAATTTCAAAACACAAGCGGTTATGTACGACAGCGTTTCCAAAATGGTGGAAATAGTATTGCAATGGTGGAATTTTAAACCACTAGTGTAAAAAAATGGTATAACAAATTTACATAATTATATTTATTACGCTGTTAATAATTCGAAAATTATTATAACCTATTTATATAAAAAATTAAAATAAATAAAAATGTTCTTTACTGAAACAAATATTGAGAAACACGTTTTCGCACCGAGAACCCGTGGTGGCATCAGCCACTGAAAAAGCAGTTCAGACGACTTGTCTTTCACGGTGATTTTTCACGACTTTGACAGTTTGTCCATCGACTGACGCCTGTTTCTGGTTGGAGAGCAAAGTAGAAAGTGAGATCAATTTCCTGAGGTAGATATTTTTCTCAACTGGAGAAGCGCACGTTCAGACGCTGTGCATCGTGTATGGTTTAATTCGAGTTAGTAGTGTGCACGGCTGCTTTGTTTAGTGAAGTTCTCGTATAAATAATTTTTATACCGTAATTTTACTAAGGATCGATGATTAAAAATGCGACAAAATACTGGACAAGCAGTTATTGTTCATCCTTCAATTTCAGCGCCTGATTTCAAATAACGCAGAGTGATGATACTGAAAGCTGTAGTGAGCTACCATTTTATTTGAGAAAAAGAAACAAAGAAACAGTTGGTGAACATGATGAGAAATAAAGGAAAAAAGAGAAAATAGGACTGCCGTTATTTGCAAATTTGTTTATTTTTTACTAAGGTAGAGTCAAAACTTAAACTGCTTTGCATAATCTCCAACAAAGTTCTTGCCAATAGATGCATAAAACCATCACTTCATCATAAACATCTTGAAACAAAACATTTGACACTCACCAAAATAAGCAAGTCGAGTATTTCAAAAGAAAATTATTAGGTAACAGAAAGTGTAGTGTAATAGAAAATGCAACAGAGGTAATATACAATGTTCTTTCTCGTCAGCTTCGAACGAAGATAGTAAAAGGACCTTCGAAGTATCATTTAGATTAAGTTATAGAGTAGCAAGGACTGGACAGGTACATACAATAGCAGAAAATTCATTTGGATCACGTGCAAAAGATATCACAAAGTGCATGCTTGGAGAAAAGACAGCAAAGAAATTTTACCTGTTTTTCTTTTATCAAACACTGCAGTTTCACTTAGAATGAATGGTTTTGCAAATGATATGGAGAATATACTTTTGAAGAGAATAAAATAGAATTATTTTGCGATCCCATTTGACAAGTCGACCGTTGTAGCAAATGCTGCAGTATTGCTTGTCTACATTAGATACTTTGTTACGAATTCCGTTTAAGAAGTTGTACTATTTTCAAAACCTTTGAAAACCTATACAGCTGAAGAAATAATTTTCGATATGGTCAATGATCCTTTTGCCAAAAGGGGAATCAACTGATCTTATTGTGTGAGTACATACTCAAATGATGCAAAATCAATACATTTGGAGATGTGGCGTGGATAAAAAAAATACAATCTGGTATTGTGGAACGAATAAAGGCCAACCAGAAAAGGGAATGGACTCATTACTGTATTCATAGACAAACATTGGCATGCAAGCGCATTCCTGCAGAGATATCTGCTACTTTAGTAAAGCTGTAAAAATTTTAAATTTTATAAAATCACTTACTACAAACTACCATCTATTCTATACGCTTTGTGAGGACTTCGAAAGTCTTCACGTTTCTTTACTACTTCACACAGAAGTAAAATAACTTTCCGATGGCAAACTATTGACACATTTGCTTGAATTCAAGTATGAAGTCCAAGTGATTTTACTGATTGATCATTTCATTTGTCCTTACGTATAATTGATATTATTTGGCTGAAAAAGATTTTTGTAAATTAAATAAATTAAATCTGTTATTACGATCTGCAAGTGTCACCCTTTTCAGTGGGCACGATTAAAGTGAAATCATGCTAAAAAATCAACTTTTTGATCTGATGTGTGCTGATGAATAAGTACTAATATTTTGGTTCTCTCAACAGTTTTTTTTATCAAAAAATTCAGTTAAACTCGAGAAATTAAAAGGAGTATCTGTGAACATCTGAAACATCCACTTTTAACTTTTAATGACTATTTTCCTAATAAACGTCATATGTCCCTATGAAACGACTGGATACGTAATCCTTTTCAAGGAGATTAAGATTACAGACCTCTCTAACTTTACTGGAAAAAAAAACTCATTGAGTTATCTGAATATACTGTTTCGTCAAAAAAGGACATTTAAATTTTATTACCCTTTTTCACAACACATCTCTGTGAGAAAGGATTTTCAACATGTACTTATCTTAAAGATAAATACAGAAACAGATTAAATAAAGAACCTGATCTAAGACTGAAACTGTCAGACAGTGAGCCAAATTTTGAATTTCTTTGTTCCATCAGACAGCCACAAATATCCCAATAATCTTTTTTTTCTCAAATTTAAAGCATATTTAGCAAAGAAATGGTTTGTTAAATTAATTTTGTATTCATTTTCTTGTAGTTATTATTTTATGTTTCATTAACGTTTGCATTTAAATGTCTTTTGAACATGTTTTCGTTTCGTATTATAAACAACTGTACACATGGAAAAAAGTTTTCTACCAAATTTTATTGTTTTCTCAGTTATTACTAAGGACCACATAAAGGGTTCTCCAGTTTCTTTTGGATTTTAGAAGGGGTTTGCAAGGAAAAAATGTTGGGAGCCACTGAATTACGATGATTCAATTTAATCTACAATTATCTATAAGCTTGTCGTTATCCTTTATTTCCCTTCTCTTTTCTTTCAATTATGTTTTAATTATACATCAATATCTCTAACTCAATTCATTATACTCCTTATCTTCATCTAATTTACCTAATCACGTTTCATTTGGATGGCAAGAAGTTATATTGTTCAATTCAAATCGATGCAAGTTCCCAAGGTGAATGCAGAGAAAATCGCGAACAGTCCAAAGGTTACAATGGATATTACAAATGTGCCGGAATATTAGTAGTATATTCAAAGAGAGTATACTAGGACATGAGTATATCGATATGTTTTCTTCATTATGTTAATTTATTAGTATACTCATGCATATGACCTATTTGCATGTTTCATTATAACGCATTAAGGTCTGAGCCTGTGTAATGTATTTCATGGTGATATTTCAATGAAAATGATGAGTTTTCTAATTAACATAATATAATGCGATTTGGTAATTCAAACAATACGCTTATCAATTGTGTGTTTTATACAGCTGAGGATGAATAGACGTAACAGCCTTGACTGATTAATTTATAAGCATAACGATACATTTCATGTATTTCATGTATTAGTCGTATGTATATGAGTCCATATGGATGAATTAATTTATCAGTTCAAATGAACATTCTGCACATTAAAAGGAAAGTCTATAAACATATTTCATGCAATGGGATTTCTCGTATATGTTTAATGCGCAACATTTTGGAGTATAGTTATGATGGAGAATTCAATCCAGGCATGTTAATTTATCTATGTTGCATCAATGTGGCGATAATATACTTACCGTTCAAAGTACAATTGATCTCTGTTAACTAGTGGTTCAGTAACATGCAAATCTGTTTTACTACGGCTCATTAGATAAGTATTTAATTGTAATATCACCCTTAGACATTATATCATCATATCTCTTTTTTTTTCTTTGTATGAAATTCATATTACACTTCTGTTCGGATTACGCCACAATTTCTTGTTAAAAGCAGATATTAATACCATTTTGCTTTTATATATATATATAATGGAGAATAAGGAATCGAATGTTGTGACAGGCTACTGGGTTATTCTAGAATTATAGACCTAACTATCGCCATCCACACATATATTATTTTAAAAGTTATAACACTAAAAATGAAAATTGAAGAAAATTCTGAAACTAAAAGAAAAAGAAAAGAAAAAAGGAAAACATACAAAGAGGTATTTAATAAACGAAAGTTAAAAAAATGAATATCCAGAATACTTAAGAGAAAAACCTAATTTTTCCAAGTATAACACTTCACCGATATTAATATTACGTACAAGAATACAAATAAATGTTATGTAAATTTAGAAATTTACATAACAGAAACCATATATATATATATATATATATATATGAATCACCCTTTCTTAGAAAGTGAAAAGTTCCAGTGAATTATTCTTCTTTTGTAACAGAATATTTTCAAGGTCTTACGGTCAGTCAGATTAGCCGTACATTCAACGTTTTGTATTGTTTTAATTTTAAGAGTCATAAAGACTATTTTCTGGTAAGTGATTCTTAAGTGATGAAGTTATTTTGAGCAACATGAATCTCAGATTATCGGGGCATCAAATAAGATCTGCGCTAGAGGTTGATAAAAAGCAAAATGACAGTGAAAAATAATAATGCTAATGGACAATAAAACTAAAAATTCAATTTTCTTTATATACTGCTGTTTGTAGAAAATGCAACACCATGAAAGAATCATCAGAATCAAATGAAATTTAATGCAGAAACGACTTGTACTGATACAAATAAATGATGAAATTTTCAAAACAAAAGAAACAAATTAAGCGTCCGAAATCAGTATTTGGTGCAGCCACCATGCGCTGCAATAAGTGCTGCTATACGACGTGGCATGGAGTCAAACAGATGTTGAATATCTGCTTGAGGAAGAGAATTCCATATCGCTTGTATGCGCAACCAAAGTTCGTCTTTGGAAACTGCAGGACGCGGATCACGAGCGAGACGCCGACCAACCATATCCCACACGTGCTCAATAGGCGACATATCCGGTGAATAAGCAGGCCAAGGAAGAAGTTGCATGCGTTGTGCTGAACAGAAGTCTCGAACAGTCCGCGCAACATGTGGGCGTGCATTATCCTGCTGAAAGATAGCTCCAGGGATGCCTTGAAGGAAAGGAACGACTTCGGGCTGTAGCACTTCACGGACGTACCTGTTGCTATTGAGATTACCCTCAATTCGTATCAAATTGGATCGTCCATGATACGAAATCGCACCCCAGACCATAACTCCGGGTGTTCGACCACTATGTCGTTCAATAATACACTCAGGAAGGCAGCGTTGACCGGCATAACGTCTAACACGAACACGGCCATCATGGGTCCACAAATTGAAGCGTGATTCATCTGAAAAGACAACTTGGTGCCAATCAGCTCGCCTGTCTCTGTGCTCAAGAGCCCACTGCCGACGCAGCCGTCGATGATTCGCCGTGAGGGGAATCCTGTATAAAGGCACCCTTGCACGCAATCCACGGCGCAGCAGACGACGACGAATTGACGAAGCCGACAATTGTACACCTGTAGCAGTAGACCAACGTGCTGCCAGCTGCCTGGAGGAAGCTGTGCGATCATTCACCGCCATGCGGAGCAGGTGTCGATCATCGCGCTCTGACGTCACCTTCTGTCGTCCAGTGCCTGTTTTTCGAGTTGTTCGGTGCTCGTCGGTCCACTGCTTCCAAACTCGCATCACTGTGGAACTGTTCCGCTGCATACGAGCTGCTATTGCGCGATAGGAAAATCCTCCTTCTCGAAGGCCGATTATCCTCCCTCGTTCAAACTCCGTAAGTTGCTTGAATTTCTTATTCTTCCGTCGTGGAGGCATACTCAGGTCTCACTAAACGTTTGCCACTAACAAATAATCATAGACTTTTTTCAACGTCCCGCTACAGCACTTTATTTATACGCTTTCAGCATCAATTCAGAGGGCGCTGCGCGCGCCGCGCACGCGCGATGGCTCTGAAACTTTATTAATTTGCATAATATCCTATAATTGACATTTGCTGCGAATTTCATTTGATTCTGATGATTCCTTCATGGTGTTGCATTTTCTACAATCAGCAGTTTACGTTTTAAGTGTTTTTATGAAATCTTTTCTTACAGGGAATTTACTTACACATTTCAAAAATAGTTCACACGGCCATAAATTTATTTTTTTTCCACTTAACCGCTACACTATAATTTTAAGTAAATCTTATGATCCATGATTCCACCATATCCAGGATTGAACTTAAATTATCATTGAATTTATGCTAATACTGTAACACACGGTTCGCTTACCCCGTGGTTTAGTAACCCCGGATCCCGACTACCACGTCTTACAAGTTTGTTTTCACATCACCAGTATATCACAATAAAATAAATTTAAATATATATATATATATACATTTAAAAAATGCAATAAAATATTCTTAGGATTAAAATATTTATATCCGTCTCTAATAAGAAATAAGGGTTTAAATATACTTGCTCGCTAAACTTGGTGAAACTTAACTGTTTAATCAAACAGGCTGTTTGTCTTTTCACACCCAGTTAATTTTTGATTTTATTCAAAATTTAAGTCATTTTAATCACAGTTTTCTCATTCCAGGCATTTTTTCACTTCACTGATAAGACAACTCTCGCCTCTGTGCACACAGCAAAATAATTCTTTTTCTTTCCTAATTCAAACATTTAGATTGGAATCCACGTAAATAAATTAAAGGCGCAATCGAATTAATTGTCAAACAAGGTTCATTAATATTTTATTCGAAAATCACCGACTTTCATTTAAATTCCAGATCATGCTCCCGCTTTTCGTTACGACAGCCACGATTTTCAGAGTCCCATCTGCATGGAGATGGATATCTGAAGAACTTTGTACACAGAATAAGGAAAGTTGAATGGACGTGTTAAGTTTCGAAATCTTTCGTGTCAATAAAGGGTTGAATCGATTGAGCCCTTTTCCGTTAGTTTACTAAGGCTCAGACCTGAAAGATTGTTACCTTGAGACACTGTTTCAGTTTGGAAAAATGGTATGCGTTACCATTTAACAGGCATAAGAAATTTTTTTTATTAAAGGAAATCATGGGGGCGTAAATTTTTCATTTTTCGAAACGTTCACGTGACAATACGAAGGAGTAAAATTTTAATTCATAGCAAAAAAATAATCGAAATACTTGGATAAAATATATTCTGCATATTAATAGATCCTTACGTACATAGTGTTGTAAATAACAGCTGTTCACGTTCATTTCTTCTATTTCACGAAGCCGTAAATTGAAGTAACCAGCAGTACTTTAGAAATTTGTTATTATCGCGGGATATCGAAAAATTCTAATCAAAACTTACAAAAACAACCTAGATGTTTGTATAGTATTTATTATGTGTATTAATTTATCTTTATCTACATACCTTTACAATTGACAGCTATTCCTATTGATTTGTTTGGTCTCGGGAAGTTTTAGATAACCCGCAGTATATAGTAAAGTTTTAATTATTTATCCCGGGACATCAAAAAGTTTCACTTATCCTAAAAAGTAACCAAAATGGAAACTTAATTTTTAATTATTATTCTTAAGACCTCTACATTGTCACCATCCAGAGTTTTACGTTTCCTTCGGCGTTTCCTGACCTTTCGATGGCCGTCATTGTAGAACTCTGCCGATTGAATTCCATCTTCTTAAAACTGTAGATTACTTTAATCTACGGCTTCCTGAAACCAAACAAATCATCATGAAGAGCTGCGATTTATGATTTTATGTATGTAAGCATCAAGTAATATGTCGGATAAATGTAATCCAAATACCACGGTTATTCTTATTAATAACTAAATATCCATACCTAAATCAAAACTTGACAACAGGACAGTAATTACCTATTCTACAACTTTTATAAAACAAGATTGTGTAATTAAATCAAACCACCTATTAGTAAATAAAACCTTATGTATATTTCCTTAAGCTATAATAATTAGTTTAAGATCCCAAACATGTCGAACTGCGCATTATCCAAAATTTCTAATAATCTTTTTTCAATAACTATACTCGGTATACGAAAAATATACTTCCGTATATATAAAATAAACTCTAAAAATGGCATTTTTATAAGTGAAAGAGGATTTTTTTCCTTTTTAAGATATTGAAATTCCAAGAGAAAATATTTCTCCTATAGCCTGAAAAAAAATATCAAATTAGCATTGACCAAAAAGAAACAAATGTTTTCTATGTTTGATGGGCTGTAAAAATTCTTATATTAATGGCAAATGTTTTTGGCGATATATTTAGTAGACACCACAAGTGAGAAATAATTTCGGGATGAATTATTAAAGTATTTTATAAGACAATTCATTATGAAACATATAAGTACTTTTTTACGGAAATTAGAGAATTGCAAAAAATAATACTTTTAAAAGTGAGTTTAAAGCTTTCGTTCTTTTTTTGTCTTAAAGCTACATAAAAGACTTAAGAATTATGCATGAATTTATATTAAATTTTTGTTCGTCAGTAAATTGTAATTGTAACTTTTATATAACTATTGGCTGTCTTATTAGTAACATTATCGTTAAAATGAGTGCGAAACATTTTCAATAAACACCATTTATTAATTAACTTTCGAATCACGAGCGAAGTCAAGTTCAAAATTTCTTGCTCTCTCTCAAATAGCTCTCAACGTGCCTGAATCCCAGCCTATAATGAAACAATACAGCTCTCCAACTCACTCTTTTCGACTGAGGCACTTCTCAAATACTGTGCGCTCGACTATTATTACCAAGAGTCACTTCTAACCGATTTTAAACGTCGTCGATCAACAACAGAAATTCACTCTTATCTCTAACTTATTAACATCTACCAGCTTCTCGTTATCATCTGTCCCTTATTCCTTTCAATTCTATTTAGCCTATATATCATTATCCTCAATTCTTAACACTTCTTCAATCTTCATTTAATTTGCGTAATCACGTTTTATTTTATTGGAAAGGAGTTGGAATTTTAAAAATAAAATCAGAGAGTCACACCAGGGAGGGTTCACGAATAGCCCACCGTAGCACAGCCAGCTGAGTACTTAACACAAAACCCGAGTTTAATTGCTTCGTTAAACGGCGCATTGAGTAAAGACTGTTAACACGAGTGATACTTCACATCTTGTCTCGGATCTCTTTTAGAGAGCTAAAATAAACGGAAACAGCTGCAGCAACGCTCCGGGAACTCTGAAAAAATCTAGGGGAGAAGCTTTTTCTTCCCTCGGAGACTGATAGACTTTTAATTATCGGAATTTTGTAAAGGTTTTCGCTGAAACGGCGATAAACAAAGATTTAAAAAAAAACAAAGATAACGTGGAGGCAGCTTTTTTTTTCTTGTACACGACGCTCTTTTGTTACGCGATGTTAATTTGAATACATCGAAAAACGCTCAGGGCGCTTTCAATAATTCCCTCGACGGGCTACTTTTAAAAACATTTGGGAAAGTAAAACTAATTTTATAATGGCAACTCTTTTTTATATGTTTTTAATAAAGACGGTATTAATTTTAAGCACACTAGTGTTTAATTTTTTATTTGAATAATACTGAGACAGTTATCGAATAAAAAATACATTTATGCAAAATGATTAAACATGCGTACGATTTCTCTGAAATTTATCACAAGATACGTTTATAATATCCTCAATTCTTGGGAAGAGCTCGATCTTATTGTAAATAACATAATTTATTCTCGTCGAAAACATGTCACATTAGAAATTCACTCGCAAGTATGGAACAAGTACTTGGATGGGACGCGCGCGACACCAGCTAGCGAAAGTAGGGATAAAAGCGAAAAGTGACCAAATATACACGAGTTTCTATAGGAATCATCCTCTGACGTCATCATATGAAATCTTGTAGATAGTTTCATAAGTGGAAATTGTACTTTATGCGTGTAGAATTTGGCTCGTATGAATTTTGCTTGGTTTTAAAATTAAATAAAATTAAAACTGTAATAGTCAAGTGGTTTATGTACACAATATATATATATATATATATATATATATATATATATATATAACCCATTCTTTCAAATTAAATGGTGTAATTATTAAATGGAGCTATCAATTTGTTCATAAATTCAAGAATACTTTTTACTTGTGAACCACTTTAAGTGGTATTCTTCAAAACAGACAAGAAACCATTTGAAAAGGACACGCGAACGGCACTGCTTAGCAAAAATGAGGGAGAAGAAGTAAATAACGAACAAAAAGTAATCATTTATATTGAAGCAGTCTCTGTCATCATATCGAATCTTCTAGAAATTATTACCTTTGCGAATTGAAGTTGAAGCCTTTTGTACGAGCAAAAATTGGTTGCTATTAATTTGGATTGGTCAGAAACTTAAAAACAATCTAGATTAATCTAAAGGAGGATGGCAACGAAGATTATTTAATTGAAATTCCAACGATAAAACACTTAATGAAAGTGTTTCTAACTGTTCGATGCAGCTTGAGATGAATTCCTTACATTTCTGAAGAAATGTTTACATCTCTGAATAAATGTAAAAATTATTTTGAAATACTTTCAGTAAAATATTATATTCAAAACGACATCAAGATCTGCTTTTTCCAAGTATAACTCAAAATGTCTCTTTGTTTTTGCGTATACAGACATTCAGTTTTCAGTACAGTGGCAACAAATTTGTAAATCTCATGCATTTTTGTATATTTTTAAAAATTCATTTCCTTGATAGTTGAAGTTTTCTTCATCCCAAAAGAATAAACTAATAAGTAATTGTTTCGGAAAGAAAATGATGAAAACTTTCAATCTATATTTATGTATGTAATTTTTGTAAATCAGATTTTTTTCCAGAAACATTCAATATATAGACGTTCTAATGTATGCAAATTTTATATTTGTAGCAAAAAAAGAACACTACAAAGATTTTTAAAATAAATCCTTAAGTTTTAATTTCATTCATATATTGTTATAAATTATTTTATACGCAATATAAAAAATATATTACTTAACATTATATATTGGAAACTCTAACGTATTAAAAGCGGTTTGAAGCTGAGAAACAAACACTAAAATGTAATAAAGAATTAATATCCTTCATTCAATTAGAATTGATACAATGTACTTAAATATCCTCCTTTTCATATTAATATGAACAAATAAAAGTTAAAAGAATATACAAATCTCGTAAGTTACCAAATGTTTACACTCTATAATAGCCGCATAGCAAAATTACGTATGTACATACCAAACCTCACCCTTTGTGTATATCATAAGAGGAAAAAGAAAACAGTATCTTGTTTGTACTAAAATGGCATTTGTAAGATATTGCATCTTTTTATTGAAAAAAGGTCTGTCATTTTTATCGAATCAGAAATGAATTAAATCTAATAGAGGCGCCCCATTTCACGAATCCTCGTTGCTTCGGATCTGAAGTATATTCAATGAAATAATCAGGACGAGAAACACAAACATAATTTTTGTAATTTGAACCGTGACGAGTAATTTGTGTATCATGTCCACATTGCTAAAAGAGAAACATTCCATCACGACTTCCAACTCCGGGAGGAGGCTAAAAAACAGCTGCGTATTCTTTTTAATAGTCAAAAAAGAGGTCAAGAATATTTATATTAGCTACAGAAATATGCTACAACGAAATAGTAAGCATGTTGCTTTTATCAAAAATCACAAAAGAGCTTCGCTTAATATAAAACTAAAAGAACCGTGAGGAAAAAAAAAAGAAAATATTTTTCTTTTCAATTTTTTTAAAACACAGAAAATTTGGGAAAAAAAATTGCATGTGAGAAAAAAGAATTATCTATTAATCATAACGCATGAATATCGTTCTTTATTAATTGCGTTCTTATCGTTTGAAAATAATTACCACCGTAGTAAAGTAGAAGGGGTAACTCGAGAGCTTTGAGAAATGGATGGATTAGCGTTCGAGCTCCGTCTTTAAAAAAATTACAAGATTATTGCACAATATAAAGTAGGCTTCCTTACACTAGCATCCTTAAAGGTAGTGTATATTAAGATACTATCGATTACATTAGATTACAATATTATAGATGTAGTGCACGTATAATGCAAACTATAGAAACTAAGACTACATTTTTTATCTAGCCTTGTGGATAATGTATGCTAGAATATAATATATAGACACGATATTACCTTTACTTTTATGTATTAACTTATAAGGTTTTTTATATAACTTGTTATAGAGAATTAAAGTATGTATATTTTGTACGTAATTTCTCTATAATAAATTATATGAATAAGTTTAAAGGTAATGTATGTTAGGATTAATATCGATTACATTATATACATAGCTTACAAAGTGATACAGACTACGATAATATATGTGTACATCTTTTACGTAATCTATAAGATTATGCAAATATTCATGCATACTCTACACGATAATGTACACTGGTTTCGGTCGCAGATTTCAAGAGCTCAGTATCAGTTCAAATGTCCTCCGCGACATCTTTTTAATATTAAAAATGACCTTGCCTGTCCTCAAGACTATACATAACAATGGTGTCATGTCGATTCAAAGAATTCAAATCCCTTTGAATTCAATGGAATTTTTATATGGATTTTTCTACTCATATTTCATTCAATCAATGCACTGGATAAGAATTGCAATTTCTTTTTTGTGAGTTTATCTATTGAGTGAGGGCTTAAATTCTCACTCGTAGCCACCAGAAAATCGCGGTGAAAAATTAATTATATCAACTAATTTGAATGAAGCAAATGCAGAGACAGAATTTAAGGAAAGATATTGCAAGCGATCGCAAGATATAGAGGGGGAAATATCGTGACACAATTCTGTAGAAAATGATAGCAATAAACAGAATAATACTATAGAGAAAGAAATAAAGGAACGATTTAGTATGGGAATATCGGTGTTACTCCGGCGAGCGTATTTTTGGGTCATTTGGCTCGCAGAATAATTCGAAATTTTGAAATGAAGTGACAATACATTATGCATATAATAGTAATAAATCTGAATTATTAAGAAGCATTTATTTTTTTTATTTTAATACAATTTTCGTTTTTAGAAAAAATTGCTTCGTATCTAAGATCTCATTCACAGTCTAATCAGTTTATGAATTGCAGATACTTTTTGATGCATACTTATACTGAACTCGTTATGTACGAAATGTTTGATACTAATTCTAAAAATGAATTTTATTGCTCATAAATACGTATCCGTTGTTTATTTGTTACATTAAACTCGTTTAGAATTATTCCATTCATTGATTCACAATTACTGAAAGATAGTAATAACAAAATAATGTTTATAATACATTATAAGGCATTATAAGGATGGAAAACGACAATTATCTTGATTATTGTAATTTAAGAGTATAAACTGCATTTTAAACATAAAAATCATACTAAATTTTCATCACTTTACCATACGACATTTCCATTGAACAGTAAAAGGTTATTCAAAAGGGATCATCCCATTTCAAAATGCGATATTTCCCTACATAAACGACACAGAGTGATAAGTAATACGTGAATGTAAAGGGAAGTTTTTTACAAGTGCTCGATATAACTTCCTTTGGTTCCCCGCATAATGTCAATCTGATACGTAAATTACTGCCAACCACGTTGTATAGTGTCAGTGGTAATTGAATGTACAACAACAGAAATCCATTGCTTAAGCTCGAATAAATACGTGGGTTATGGTGGCCAATGCACTTTGTCTTTTTCAAATCCCCAAATGAAAAAATCGTATAGGGCCATAATAGGTGACTCGAGTGGCCAGCTGTGTAACATCGACAGTTGGTCCACTACGAGCGATCCAACTTTGAGGTAGCTCCATGAAACATCTAAAACAGCTTTCGTGAAATAGCTTCATGAAAAAAACTCAGGGGGCCACCTATTTTTCACTGTATAAATCCTCCACAGTTTTCTTTGTTATGTATTACTTATCATTCAGTGTCGTTTATTTCTGAATATATGGATTTTTGAAATCGGATGATTCATGTTGAATAACCCTGTATTAAGACATACATCACTAACTCTGCTCAACATTAACAACGCATTACTCGGAGAGTAATGGTCTCAACATACTACACGGAATCGAATCCACTATCCACCGATTTTTCGTGCTTCTAAAATTAATGTTTTAAATATAAAATTGATTTTTCTATTCATCTGTTGTTAGGATCTAAATCAATATTTAAAAACTCTTTAACATAAAATAATGCTACACATTTTCACTCCCAAATATATCAATATTTTAAATACGCAATAAAAAAAATACGCATATATTGAAGCGATTTGTTAACACGTTGTATAGTCAGCGGGATAAACCTTATACATAATTCCAATTAAATTTCCTTTTAGTTATACTTAATGCAGTTGTTGCAAAAAAAATTCAAATGGGTTGTAAGACTAAAACGCAGTTTATTGAAACTGAATTTGTTCAAGTAAATGACTGCTAAGACATAAAAAATATTTTTTTCAATGGAAAACTTGTAACATCTGCCCCGCATAATTAGGTTCTTGCAATGTTCAGTATTGAGCAATAATGACCAAATTCCTTCTAAAGGCACGCAAGAACAAAACAGAATTATTTATTAATTAACACTTTCGAATAGCTAATGTCGCTCTCCCTTAAGTATACCAACCTAACTCAGAATTTTAATTCATAATATGAATGAGAAATCTTATCTTACTGGTTCACTAATTCTTAATTCAGTAACTCGTCTACTGTAACTATGTAGCTTAATATTTTTAATGAAACTCTCTTCATCCCAGAAAACTAATCGAAGAATTTTTATCCGAACTCCTCTTCTCTATCAGCGCTATGCTCTAACTTATTACATTTTCCATTATATATCATTTATATATCATTTTATTTAAATTACTTCACTTCTACCTTCATGTAATTTACATAATCACGTTTCATTTTGGTGGGGAAGGAATTTTAATTTTACTCAATTCAATTAAAGTCCTCGAGATTAAAGAAGAGGCAATAGAGCAAAGTCGCAAACATACCAGTTATACTGAGCCATCCATCAACTACTGCATAAAATCAATACCAATTCAAAGGATTTTATGAATAAAGACAGAAATTTCACGAAATAACGCACAAGCAGTGGGACAACTACAGCTAGAATTCAATACTAAAAGATAATCCGCAGGAAAACCACAAACTACGAGCCAGGATTTCACCTCTCGTACTAACATTTTTAGTCGCTTTTTTAACTCATTACATAGTTGCGGAAACAGCTATTATAAAATAGCGAATGATTTCATTCAAACAGATTTAATTAATAACAATTGTATGAAAAATATAAAACTGATTTACCAAACGATATATACAGAAAGTTGTTAATCGAATTTTCAAACAGTCAGTAAATGTATGTTTATTGTTTATTTTTGAGAAAGGTTTTACGTACAAATCGAAACAAATAAAGAATGGAATCAAACAGCGTAAATGTCAAAAGGATTTACATTACTTCATAACACACTAAACGACGTAGTAAAATATTTTATAGCAAATACTCTAATATTACTTTGACTCTTATCATTAGATCGAAATTAAAGAAAGATAACGCAACAAATTAGAATGTATTTCTCTCAAATTACCTTCAAGGGGGAGTAGAATTTTTTTTTTAATTCAGTAAAAAAAAATAATAATTATAATTTTAAGTGGTTTCGATGAAGCAAAAGTATCTTAAATGACTTTGTTGCATTTGCAAGTTCACTGCTGTATATATTTAATTAAAGAAATATCGATACCGAAGCATACGAGGGTGGTTCAAAAGGTTCTTGTATTTGAAGACAGATGGCATCTTTAAAGTGAATTTCTGTTACCATTGGAGTGTTGTCATCTGTTAAATGAAGGCGAAACAGATTTCATTTTTATGCATAAGTTATTTTTGATTTCGTAGTGGTTTCTTGCTGAATCCTAATTGGATTCCTGCCACGTCGAGTTGTCACTGTTGCTGAGGTCTGGATTCCTCATTATGCACCGGAAATCAAACAGCAATCAAAACGTTGGGTTGGTTCCGGTGAATACTTTCCAAAAAAGGTGAAGAGGGTCACTTCGGACGGAAAAGTGATGACGAAGAATATCTAAAATGCGAAAGACATCATGATCATGAATACGAGTAACTGAGACTTAGACAGCTGTCTAGCGAATCATGATGCTTACTAAAACGCACCAGGTTCCAGGATACGAGTGCGATCTCTTGAAATTTCTAAAGACTTATTGAACAACCCTCGTACATTAAATTAAGGTCATACATTATATACATATATATAGCGAACATTTTATAATTTTTATTAAGATTTCGATTGCTTTTTTTAAATAAGTGTATATTATACCATATACATTATGTTTCAAATTGCCATATATTATGGTTTATCTATTTTCATTACGTAACGGTTCTAATTCATAAGTCGATTTCCAAAAACGACTTATTCAATTTCTTCCTAATTCATATTCAAAACAAATTATCTTTAAAATTAACAGTTATAAAAAATATTTCTACAGCATATCACTGTGAAGACTTTAAAGAGGAAACATTTATCTTTTTAAAGTACATATATATGTGTGTGTGTGTGTGTGTGTGTGTGTGTAATTAAAACCAAAACTCAGATAGCAAATTTCTCAAACATATGACATTTTAAAAATACCCTAAACTAAAACAAAACACACACAATTAAAAGTAAAACCCGAATTATTTAAGATAATCACTAATAAACAAATTATTATTTATGCATCTAAAGTAGTTTTATATTTTATAAAAATATAAAACTACTATAAGATAAAAAAAAAAACTACTAATATAAAAGATAAAAAAAAATACTTTAATAGTTAAACAAAAGTTTAAAACTGTAAAACTGGAAAATTCAATAGCCTATTGAAGAACCAAAGGATTTAAAATAAAAAATAAGTGAAAGAATAAAAGAATTTCATAAACATTCGGCAGTGACTTGTTGTATGATTACAGAAAGATGAAAGCTGTTCGATATCAAATATCACTGAAACAATCCTACATTTTACAATTAAAAGATGATAAATACGCCGAAATACAGCAGAAAGCGTCCTATGTATCGATTCGTAGTTTCATAAATATTCAGTTAATTTAATCTTATCAAAATTAAATATTATTCCCTTTATAAATTATATAAGTTACAAAATTTACTTTATCAAGTGTCATTTCAATGACATTAAATATTTGAAACCACTTATAACATAATTTTGATAATCCTGCATTTTTGAAACTATAAAAAGTATTTGAATAATACAATTTCGCAGATTATATCGAATTGCAATTCTAAAAATATCAACATAATCAATTATAATTTCTAATTTGTTAGGTTATCTAATTCCCTTAGAATATATATATATATATATATATATATATATATATATATATATATATATATTTCTAATTTACAAAACAATTTCCAAATTACATTCTAACTGATAAAAATTAGTTTTCCTCTTCTTTACAGATTTGAACATAAAATAATTAAAAAAAAATCTCACTATTAAATTAAATTTTAGAGCATAACAATAAATAAGCAATAACAATATATAACTTTCAACACTACAGAATGTATCAGAGAGAAATTAAACTTCGTAATATCCGAAGAAAATAAGAAATAAGTTACCTGCAACAAGAAAAAGTACTTATTATTCTTTCCGTGGGTTAAATGGTCAGAGGAAAAAAGTATAGTTAATCGTAATTTTTCAATTTGCTCTATTTATTAATCGTAAAAAATAAAGAAAATTACATAAAAATGTCGAGATACAATTTTTTTTTAAAAAAAAATACCTCTTAGAGTACTGATTGAAAAACTTTTCAAAAAATAAGGACTTTTGTTTTTAAATTTCTACCTTAATGTCTTGTTCGGTTCTTAGTAAAATCGTCTCTATAGATTTTATTTGCGGTGTTTCTCAAGAAAGGTAAGAAACCCATTTTCGCGAGGAAATTTTACTCGTTTGTCATCCATAGGTATTTCAATTTGAATTTCATGAGCTACTTTTTTCCACCTCCGTTGCATTGACTAACATTACTCAGAAATGGACGATGAGGAAATGAGATTGTCCTCTTGAAAGCAATAGGTTTTCATCGAGAAAGCTCATTCACTGAAACATAACGCGTTATTTCACGTTGGCCTCACAACGTGTGATCTGACGTCTAATTCATTTCCGGGAGAATTTCCGAAAATATTCGGATATTAATCTGTTACAAGAAGTAACAGTTTTTAAAGAAAAAACTGCACATTGGAACCAGGCACGCGGTCAGGACTGAACAATGGGTCGAGCAATGATTCTAATAGGAAAGGTGATATAAAAAAGGTCTTAAATCTATTGTTTTTCTTCAAATTCCTGAATAATCCGGAACTAAATTTTATTCATGAAAGGTTTAATTCATTTAAGTGAATATGGGCATATGTTAATGTAACTTAAGTATGAAATTTAGAATATTACAATTCCATCTCTTAATTACTGAAATTGTAGAAAGTACGTCACTCTACAATGTAAAAAAATAATTAAATTTATTTAAAATTATTTAATTACTTGGCTTCGGAAGAAATTCTAGCTGGTAAATCAAAACAATAACAAAAATTCGGCAATGTTTCTATCACAAAAACGCGAATTACGAGATCTTAGCTTGTACAGATCAAGATTTCCGAGACTCCTGTTCCTGACTCGTGGTATTTTATCTTGGGACCTTTTAATAATTTCCGTTTATATTTAAAGCAATGTTAAGAATAATGTTTTTAATATTTCTAGTAGTGGAAGCAGAAACTTCCGCTTAATATATATATATTTTTAATATTAGTGTTGTAACGCTGATAATATTAAGTTATGTTAATAAATTATGTAAGGATTAACATAATTCTGTTAAATAATAATTCTATCATATTAAAATAATATTAGTAGTAATAGTAATATTATAGCATATTAGGGATATTTTAAGCGGAAGATCTCTTGAAGTATCTAACGGTAGTCTTCTTTGAAGTTGTTTTTTATCTTTATTATCGAGATATTGTGCTCAAAAACGAAAATTATAGAAGGGAATCGATCAGAAAGAGCAAATATTTTTTCACAACGATTATGTCCGACCTGAAAAAGTATTTCACCGGGTCTCCTTCTGGTGACGGTCCTGATATGAACCCATTAATGGCGTAATTAGTTTCACGTTCAATTGTAACGAAAGTATATTCCGTTATATATTGCATTGGAGGAACCCATGGAAGCGTTTTTAATTTTTCTGTTCTTGATGACAACAGTTTTCAGAATCATTATGCTCTCGATCCTTAATTAAATAAATATATTCGTATAAATATTTTAATTATTTAGGTTATTAACATCCTAACCTCGAATGCCTGAAGAAAAAAATATTTTAATTTCCTTTAAAATCCATATGAAGTAAAATGAAAGTATTTTAACATTCTGAAAGCCTTTATCATTTTTATAATTGTATAACTTATGCACAAAACACGTTTATAAATTTTAAAAAACTAAAATTAAATTGTACCTTTAAAAATAAAATCATTAGATAATTATTATAATATTATTATATATATTTTCTTGCAGCGTTGTTAAATCCATTAGAATATAATAATATATTCAAACAAGTAATTTTTTTTTTCTTTCATCTACAACTTCATAAATATAAAAGGAATTAACGCATGTACATCCATCGAACAATTTAAATCACTATTTATATTATGTATGCAAATTATATGTGGCAGAGAAAATTATGGAAAAGAATGTTTGAAAAACCTAAGAAATTAGCTTTACATTAACACCTATTTCGAAAAAGAATATTAGAAAGAGTATTCATTCAAATAATTTTACTCAAATTCATTTTATTTGATAACTGTATGGAAAAGGAATGTAAATGGCTCTCCACATGAAACTCTATGCTCAGTTCTTCTGACTTATGCTTCCCTTTCTACAAAAAATAACTAAAATGATGAAAAATTGTATATTCGTGTGTAACAGCGTTTTAAAAAATCACTTAATTGTGATTTATAGGAGCTTGAAAACTGTCCGTCTGTGAGTCGTCCAAAAACTATCTCGTCCAAAGTATTTAGATAAAAAAAGATTTTCGCTTGAATTAACAGAAGGCTTAGAAATGTGCTTGAATGTAACTATGGATGTACGTAGAGAAATTATCCATTTTCAATCGAGCAGATTAACAACGAATATAAGTTATGTAAAATAGAGTTCAAAACATTGTAATTTTCTTTAAAAGTCACTGTAATTTCCACTTTATTGCAATACATAAAGACTTGTACTCAATACAAAATCACAAGTGTTGTCTATTCTATGTATAAGTATTTGAAACACACACATAAATAACATTTCAGGTTCAGTGATGTATAATATTTTGAGAAATTTTGTTTTTCAGAAGTGAAAAATATCGTTTTAGAGCCTTTCCGGTCAGAGAAATTTACATGATCAAATAATATTAAAACAGCTGCAACTCAGCTTCTAAACAGGATATAAACAAAATTCAAACAGATTCTTAAGGATAAAAGATATGCATTTCGAAGGTGTACAGTCACCTCCAACGAATATTTTCCCATAATTTCTCCACTGACATTCTATAGACATTTGTGTTTGAAAAAGTATAGATTCTTCCCCTGAAGAAAATATCTGTCTGCATAAATTGTAAGGAATTTTATATGAAACAATTAATTGCGAGAAGACTTTAATCTTTTTAAAGGGAGTAAATATAATTGTAAGGAACACATGTGCATGAAATCTGAAAATAAAAAATGAAAAAAAAATGTACAGAATGTTCCTTTCAAAAAAGAGTACACACATCTGTAAGTAGAGAATGGTCAAATGTGTTAGGTTTGGGAAATGACATACATAAATCCTAATATTTTCCCTGCAACAGAATACATGTATATGAATCGTACGGATATTTTAATGAATATGTGGTTTTACATGTCATACGGGATCCATACATAGAACATAAAAGAAGGAGGGAATGTCCCTTATGGAAAAAATGTTTGTCAGTGCAGGGACAGGGGGCCCTGAGGGGGTGGAGAGAGAGAAAGAAATGGAAACTCACGTCATCCCACTTGACGAACTTGTTGCCCTCGATCATGGCCTGGGGGACCACGATGGGCTTGAGCTGCACGACGTGCACGCCCGACTGCGCGCCGGCCATCCTTCTGTCAGGGGCCCACCGGTCAAGGGGACCCAATCAGCAGGTAGAGGGGGGTGTTCTCTTTCGCGATCTGTGTTCTCTCTCCGCGACTCCACGTCCCGATTGAGGAGGCCACCACACGCGCGCGGACGCATCGGAGGCGGGTAGGGTTGCCGGCACTTGGCGACGCATCGCTCGAGGGGGTTGCCTGCCTGCCAACAGGTAAGGTCGCTCGACAGGTAAGATTACAATGCCGAATCGATCTCTTACATCTTTACTCCCCGCGCTCTCTCTAGAAATATTTATAAAACATTCTAGAATTTTTTTTCTCCTCTTTTTCTTTTACTTTGGCATCTTTTCCGTTTTTAGAAACGCAGAGCATCGAGATACGGTAAATCCGGCTTTTTTTTTCCTCCGATCCGATATGCTGCGATCTTCTTTCTCCTATTCTTAGTAAAGGATGTATTTCACAGCGGGGGTAAGGAATATGCTCGGTTTAAGTAAATTCTGACAATCTTCTTTTCGATTTTTTTTTTTTTAAAGAATAAACCAAGATTTACCCAGTAAAGTATATCGTTTTTGTTCTGCCATTCATCTGGAAGCTGGCCTCGATGGCGGATCGTTATGGAGGCTTCATTCGGGAAAATTTAAATATTTGAATATTAATGTAGGATACCGAACATCTCCTCTTGTAGAAGATGTTACAACCCCTTGGGACAGCTTGTTAGGGCATTAGAAAAACGAGACATATATGAAAGTAAAATGTACTTTATTGAGTTCACTCAATTAATTACGATAAATCTATCAAAAAAGTTTTGAAAAACTCACACAAGGGGATAATACAAAGTTGTTGTTTTTTTGTTACTAAGACAACCGAGGTACCTAGATAAAATGCATTATGTATATTAATTCATCATTATGTACATAACGTCGTAAATTGTAGCTATTGATGCTTCAGTAATTACTGTGCTCAGGAAACTTTCAGGGAACAGGTTAATCTGCAGTATCGGAAAGTGTTCATCATTATCCTGGGGTATTGTAGAATTTTAATTATAACTGAAAATAATCGAGAAAGAAATTTAGCTTTTATTTATTTTTCTTGGGGTATCTCTGCATAACTAGTTATTCTCCAGTGTTATACATTTCTCCCGGAGTTTCTTGACCTTTCGAAGTCCGTCTTCGTAAACTCGGCAGATTGAACTCCCTACTGCGGGGGACTTCAACCTACGGTATCCTGAAACCAAACAAATCGGAATGAATATCCGTCATTTGCACACACATAAGGATCAGTTAAATATGTAGAATAAACTTTATCCAGATATCTGGGTTATTTCTTAACAGTAATTAAAATTTGACGATAGACCTCGTACTCATTTTCTTTTGGGAAAATAAGTTTAACACACTGAAACGCTTCAATTTTAGAACGCTCTATTCAGAATGCGAATATTAAAAACTTTTAGGATAGTATCAACTAAAACTTGGATATTTCCTAATATCCTTAATAGAATAAAATACGATTTTCTCTTGAAAAGGTTTGCAATTAATGCTCCTTTTCCACGTATTTTTTCGACGTATTTTGTATTTTCATTACATTCTGAAGTACTAATCTTCAGGCGCATTTTATTTAAAAAAAAAAACTCACAATTGTGTCCAAACTGTTATAACAATATGCATCGAGCAAATTTTGAATTTTATACTCATACCAAAAATTGTAACTTCATACGCTATGTATTACTGTGCATAAATTAATTGGAAACTACAAGAGGACTATTCTTGACAGACCTTGTCCTTTTGAGCCTCATTTTACCAAATTTTACCAAAATTGGAAATTTACCAATTATCTCTACTTTTTATTCTGTGTTTTACGTGATGCATGTAACAAAAATTAGAGATCCATTTTGCAATAAAATGAATACTTTTTTAATAAAAATTATAATGTATGGAATGTCGGGGGGTTTGTTTAATTTTTTAACTTTTTTTTGTAAAACAAGTCTCTGAAATCGTTTAAAATATCATTGATGCTATTCTAAAAAATTATTTTAAAATATTAATAAATACAGGAGAATTAAGATTTTGTAATTTTCAAACAATTTTAAATAATTTACATTTTTAAAATTTTATCACCAATGCATTCAAAATTTCATCTGTTATCATTTTCTTGAGTAGAAATACGATATGACATTCTAAAAAATAATTTTTAAATGCATAAATAGAGAAAATTGTTCAGAGAGTAGTCGTAAACCGAAAGTTGAAAATCGACGAGGTATTCCGAAAATCATTTCGCTTTTGAAACGTTAAAACAAATTTAACAAATGATTTACATGATTTAGTTTTCGTCACGCAGTATTCCATTTTCCCTACAGATTCAGCAGTAAAATGTACCAAAAGATTTTTAAAAAATGCTAAAAGTAGAATTTATTCTATGTAATGAGTTGCGAGAAACAGATTTCGGCACCAATAGAATGGAAACCTGATTGACTGATTGGCCAAAAAAGATATTCAGAAAACACTTTACTTTTGAAGAGACTCGATGGACCATTTTGTAGTTGACTAAAACAGTGGCATCTTGAAGGGGGGCAAAAAGCACGTCTCATTTTAGCCAAAATAAGTTTATTTTATTTCTTAAAAAGGATTGTGATGCCTGGCCTTCATTAACCAACTTTTGCGCCATATCTTAATGTAATATGTTAGTAAAAAAAATACCAAACTCCAAATGATGACACGCGAGAACAAAACAAAATTCTTCAGTTATTATCAATATGGAATATATTATCTAAACTCTCTCTCTCTCTCTTTCTCTCTCTCTCTCTCTCTTGAATCCCAAACTGACTAACGATCCTAATTTATTATTTAAATGAGAAATCTTACTTTACGTATTCACTCATTCTTAATTCAACTGTAACTACGTAGTTAAATATTTTGAGTGGAACCCTTCGATCCACCAAACTAATAGAAGAATTTCCTTCCGAATTATACAATTCTCTGTCGACGAGTCGTTATACTCTATCTCCCTTTATTTTCTATTAATTATAGATGATTTATTTATCACTCAACTTCTAAATTACTTCACATTTCTTCGAAATACATCCAAATTACCTAACAACGTTTCATTTTGGTTGGGGAGAAATTGCAATTTTTTGTAATTCATATGAATGAAAGTTCTTTACATTAAATAGGAAAAATCGCGAATAGTCCAACGTATAAATAACGAAACGGAATAGTGAATATCGGGATATGTGGACGTGTGTCGTCCACCTACTCTCATAACTAAGACAGAACAGACAAAAAAAAATTTCCGTGTTTGTTTCTACAGGGAAGTTAAATTGAGGATTTTCCGCTAACATGGTAATAAGTGTAAAAATCTTTAAGTATTGTGCAATGAGTCTGACTGCTATGTAGGTAAATATCCCTATTAACTAAGCATTTTTGGAAATCATATGATCTAATAAGTTAAAAGATTAAAAGGAATGGGATCACGAAATATAATGATGAACGTAGTACTACGACAGTTAAAATGTAGGATAAATCAAGAAATTATGTCAAATTTAGAACGAAATACACACAGAATATATACTATACATATATATACTCATATATATATTATATATATATAATATATATATATATATATATATATATATATATATATATATATATATATATATATATGAAGAATTTATTTATTTATTTTTACACAATTTACAATTTTTGCACATTCTCTAAACCATTCTACTCCTTTACCAAACAACTTATTACCAACCATTAGTATGCATTCTCTTACACTTTATTACCAACCAACTATTAGCCAAAAAACAACTTGAATCTTTTTTGAATTTATGTAGTGATGACGTGATTTTTTTTTTTTTTTTTACATTGCGATTATTTGATGATCATCTTGAGGCATTTTGTTTGGAGATTATTCTATCTTTTTACTCATATATTTGAATCTTCATTTCTTTGAATTATTGTAAGTTATTTTTATATTTTGATTCGTTGATAATTTTTAGAATTATAAGTTTTATTTTTGTAATTTTTATCACCGAACTCTTTTGTATTTTTTATCATTGAACTCTTTTGTACTTTGGATTTTCCAACTAGTCGAAAAGGGGTAAGGTTGATATCATAAAACTAGTTTAACCCCGCTGATTCGGCCCTCAACCAGAAATTGCTTTTTGATTCTCTGGGTTCCTCATTTTCATTTATTTTTACATTTTTTTTTTAAGTCTTTTTTGTCTTTTAAACTATTTTATAAAATTACTTTTTCATGGATTTTCAGTATATATATAAATGAATCAAATAAGCAAAAATACATTAAACAATATAAATTAGAATCGGAAGTATAAAGCCGAATTAAAAAACTGCTTGAAACTAAACATTTAAATAATAATACATAGTTATTACAGAAAATTAATGATGAAAAAATCACAAGAGACGTTATAAGAAAACGAGAAGAAATAGAAATAAAGGAAAATCCATTAAAAATAAAGAAAAATACGTTTAATTCTTCCACTGGCTTAGGACAGCGAGGAATGCTTGTACATGTTTAAATATTCAAACTTTCACACTCAGTAATAGCTTTTTTATAAAAGGTAAAAAGCCCAAATTCAAGAATATAATAGAATAAGACATACAAACAGAAAGCAAATTAGAAAATGAAAGCCACATATTTTAAATAACAAGTATTATTGAAAACGCATAATACTTAACCATAAACTACATTAAGACAAAGAAAAAGAAAGTTAAAAAAAATAGTAAAACTAAAAAATAACTCAATGGAATTTTATCAACATGAAATTGCCAAGGCGTCGTTAAAATATATTTTAGCTCTCAAAAGATAATCATCCGAAATCCAGTAATGCCATCCATATATCAAAGAAAAAATTAAAAACCCAGTACCACGATCTGTGTATTAGATAGCAATCACAGATAGTAAGTTGTGGTTAAAAACCTAGTACTGCCGTATTTTTTGTGAAAGTTTGAAATAAAAACCCAGTACTGCCAACTATATACCAAAGAATTAATACTGCCATCTATAAACCAACATTAAAATTAAAACCCCACTAATGCATTTCTATATACTAAGGTTATGACAAATATTTTCACAAGAAAAATTATTTTTAATTACTTGAAAACTGAATATGCAACAAAAAATACTAGTTTTAATGTTTTATAATTTGAGACGAACATTGTTTTGGAATTCTTCAGATAGTCAATGTTTTGAAATGCGTCTCGATATTCAAAATAGTTAATCTGCCTCAGGTATGCTTTTCAAAAGAGGTTTCAGCATTTTTAGCCTCTCTTGAAAAAGCCTCTTTTTTTTCTGTCTAACCTAATGCTTTTTTTTTTTACTAAAGGAATTTATGTTTCTATTTTCGGAATCTCAGCTACACCCCTCCACTACCTTCTATTCATTCATCGGGAACTCATATTTGTACGATTTTGATTGCAAATTCTAGAATTCATCAAACTGAAATTAAATAAAATCAAAATGTTTTTGAATGCAACCTGCTTTTCCAAAAAAAAAGTTACTCAATTTGGAAGGAAACGAGATCTTCATTCATAAAATTTTCATCGATTGAGATAGAGGAGACAAAAATAAATAAGCTTCAAAGACGCTGCTCACGAAAAATTTCAAGATAGAAATATCATTCATTGAACATTTATATTATTGATCTCTATTTCTAAGCGCTTCCAAACATGGAACTTGTTTTCTATATAAATAGCTTCGGTATTGAACCTTTCAGCCAAAAAGTTATTGTAGGGAAATTATTTTTTTTTAAAATAGTTTTTATAGTTTTTGTAACTTTTTTAGTGCTTCGTTCTAAAAAAGGATACATCGTGACATTGTATGGTATTGTGACGTCGCTTTTATCTCTCAATTGTGCCATCACAAGTAGCTGAAGCTTTCGGAGACAACAGTCAGTATAAAAATCAACTGATGTCTATTCTATCTTTAGAATGATCCCGAAATCAATATTTGGATTCCGTAAGGGGAGCAAAAACCTCAGGGTCTACAATTAAATGTTACAGAAAAATTCTACTCATCTGAAATAGTTCAACAGGTCAGGAACTAATCCAACATCAATCTTAGTGAAATCACACATATAATCTCGCAGTTCAAACTTTCCGATCCCTCTTTTTCTCTCTCTACTACAATTTTAACACCAGTCATCCGGGCTATGAATACTAAACCGCGAGATAAGTGAACAGCGAGCTACAGTATCAAAATAAATTAAAAATAAACAGATATTTGAAAGATGGGTGTCTCCCGTGGTTCCTACCTCGTCTTCTGGCATTCCTTTATCATTATCAACAAAGGGAAGAAATTCATCTTCATTTTCTAACCATCCACGAAGTGTAAACTCGGGTAGATTAAATTCTCTAGTAATTTCAAGTGGTCCTTTCAAATTCGTTCCATAACATCGAGTTTTTCTACAATTTTATGTCTTTTGTTTACGTTTTCACTTTTTCTACGTTATCGTTTATGCAAGAAAAGTCTTTATAGCTCTTACAAGTTGACCAATACGGAGTGGTTGAGTCCATTGCTAATCTCACTGACCGCGAGGTGTTGAAAATAATTTCTTTCAATAAAGAATAATCCAAACTGGGACATTTCACTTTGCGAGAAATGGTGATTCGCATATATAAAATAGAATTGGATTAGATTGGTTTTATTAACGTCACATTCGAAGCAACACGAGGGCTATTAGCGACGGACCTCGTAATTTGAACCTCGTTTAAATGACGAGGACGACACCTGGGCAGGCACGTCCATCTCTTAACTTCCACCCCACCCCACGGGAATATAAAATAGAAAGAAAAAAGGTATTAATGTCTGCTCTTAATAGTAAGACATGACGTCATTCGAACTGAAGATTAATATGAATTTCCTAAAAAAAAATTAATAATTATTACGCTACAATATTTAGGGGTAAAATCTCAATCGATTGCATATCGAGGAGCCCATAATAAAACGGCATTTTTATTAGTTCTGTGATGCAAAAGGATTTACAAAAAGTTATATTAATAAAAATTGCCTTGTTTTGCGTTTGAATAATTTGTAGTATTCGTAGATTTTAAGCAGACGTGATAAGACATTAATGCATGAAAACGGCAGAGAAATGACTCCGTGACTACTCTTCTTTAAGCAATGAAAAAGAAGTACTGAAGGTTCCCCAATTTTTCTAGATTAATTGAAAATGTATAGAACTGGAAGATTAAGACTTGGAAAAATTTGAATATTACAAAGTTAATTACCTTTATAACTTTTTATTGGTCCGAAAACGGTACAATCCTCGAAAAGTCTGAAAAATATTGACGAAATGGCTTAATTCGTAAATTCTTTGGGGAAATTAAATTAATATTTAATTGGTTAATATTTAAAGAAATCACGAGATTCTTGTGAGTACGCATTTTTTTTTTTTTTTTTTTTTCGTTTATTTCTAAGCGCATCTCGTCTCTTTTGCACACACACCCCCAGTTGGTAAGGAATTTTCTGCGTTGTTTTGAATCACGTTTGGGTTAACAGGTGGCATTATTTGTCCACTAAATTTTCATACTTGTGTAAAGTTACGACGCTCGCAAAACCCTTACTGTTTTGCAAGTGCTATCACCCTTAATTGGGTACTGTCTGTCTATCACAAGGTTGCGCCCACCAAGCATTATTATCAATTCATGCAATGCCAAAAACAAGTACTTTCTGAACCATCATCGTATTGTTATATTCATATATAGTTTCTTTTTATGCTGCCCAATTTTTACTCCAGTAATTCAGGAAGTTCATCAGAAAATGACATTGGCGGGAGCTATTCTTGTGATAGACAGACAGTACTTGCCCGTTATAGCCCCCTCCCTCCTCCACCAAATTATGATTACGCCAAGATCGTGAAGCATGAACGGGATATAGAGGAATAAAAATAAGTAACATATAAATAAATCATACAATTTACGTAAAAAGATAATAAGAAGCTGAAACATACACATATAACCTCATTTAAATTGACACAGATCAGTAAGTTACAAATGTGTGATCCAGGGCAATGTAATATTTAAAAATATCATTTATTTGTCACTTTATAATATATTGCGCATGAGAATATCAGTCGTTCAAATAGAGCAAAAACGAAGTTTGTTCAGATATTTACAAAAGTATTAACTAATGGATAATCAAAAAGATAACAGCTCGTATCGTAAAGTAATCAAATTTGTATGGAACATAGCGGTGAAGAACAACCGTCGAGCGTTCTCTTCAACATAAATGCTGGCAAGATTCGAGCACCTGGAAAACGACTTCAGAGAACTTTGGCTAATTTCATAGCGAGAACGCTGAATCCACTGGAGAAAAATGTTTTTTACGCATCCAGGATTAATTCTGTAGTTTGCTGGATGTTTGGAAGACGACAGCGTTTGGATCTACAAAAAAGACATGAACCCCTTTCCCTCTGATGCTGTATCCTTCTGACAGCTGCGCTGAAATAAATGCTACAGGTGTGCACGCACGATTGGATCTATTAATTCCACATCATGGCAAGATGCAAGTGGATCGAACCACCTCGGTGAGAAGGTGGCAAATGGCATAAAGAGAGGCGCCACGCAAGTTTTATAAGAATATTTTTAAAAATCTTCATGTCAACACGCTCTACATTAAAAGACCCATTTTCGAAAACTTTCTGTCAACAATTCATCAAAAACATTAACCTCCAAATTATTTTCTTTACACAAAATTCCCCAAGATAATGTTCGGAGTGATGTCGAGTGGTAAATTAAATATTGTCAACTCCTATTTAAAAAAATAAATGATTATAAAAGCTCAATGGAATACTTGTGATATTTCAAGTACTGCAAGTTATTTTAGTTATTCAGAAGATAAAAATAGATTATTTATCGGATCTCTCCAGATAGTGAGAGATCTCAAGACGCTTCAATATCAATCCCGGCAGTGTTGCAACATAGATATAAATAATAGTCTGCCTCCTCCTGTCTCACTCCTTTTTCTGGTAAATCCAGGAATGACCTCGAATATGACGAATGATGCAATTATTTTTGATTATCATAAACTTTTTCGAAGATCGAAAGTTACAAATGATAATCCGCGAAACATACAAATACTCAGAACAGTGCGAGTATATCTAATGCAGCAGTTCCTTTCGGTGGAACTTAGATTATTCTTCTCTGTGTTGTGACTCTAAGGAATCATAAAAAAGAGGTATACTCAAATGTATATAACTCTCTTGTAGAATTGAAATAGATAAAAAAAAATAAAGTACACAATTTTTGAACGGTTTCGGTAATAAAAATATTTCACAACCAAAAGATTAATAAAAAAAATATTGTTAAACCACTCGGTACCATTTAGATTGAAAGGAATGTGAATTTTATTTGGCTTTGGAATCTCAATGCATAAGATCCATTTTTCGCTGTCTTCAAAGAATTAAAGAATTTTTGGCCGCTCCGAAATGATTTGAATAAGATTGGTTGGAAATGTGCTAATTTTCATGGGTTGACGAGATTTTTTTCTCAAATATCTTTAATTTAATATGCGAATCACTTTGATAGCGTAAACACTGTATAATACGAGGGGAGACCGTAAAGTTTAGTAATTACTAACTGAGATATCCGGGATAAAAGGTATTCTGCATATCAGTGGATCCTTACGTACATAGTGTTGTCAATGGCCGCTCTTCGTGTTCATTTGTTCTGTTTTAGGAAACCGTAGATTGAAGTAACGTGTAGTGTGGAGTAGATAGAGTTCAGTACGTAAGCTCTATCATAACATCTTTCGAAAGGTCAAGAAATGCTAAGGAAAAAATGAAACGTTAGAGGATGATTATGTACAAAAATTTTAAGATTAATAACAAAAAATTAAGTATCTGTCTCCCTCTCTCATTTCAGCAGTAACTAAACCTTTACGATGCTCTGGGATAATAATTAAAACTTACCATAGAATGGATTGCTTTAAGTGCCAAGGCTTCTTGAAACCTATCAAATTAATACAAATAGAATCCATTTTCACATCCATTGATCTTATTTAATTAATAACATTAAGCATATAAAGATCATAATTTATAATATTGTTTTTACAATAACTGGTGGGTTGAGAACGAGCGAACTATTTTTTATCGTGCTGTATTAAGAGCGTTTGTGCTTCTCCCGGGAGACGAGAGCGCGAAAACACTGAGAAACGTCATGTCGTGCTGTGTGCTTTAACAACGCTTATTATGCTGTGTGCTATCATATCTAAGTGAACCTTTATTTATTTCCTTTTCTCATTCATATATTTGTATGTTTATAAACGTGTTTGTCCGAAAACCACGACACTATTCGATCCGATTAAAATAACAACAATAACGTTATGTGCATATTAAGCATATCCACATAAAGATCAAATAACAATAATATTTATAACATAAGGAATAATGAATATGTAGAAAAAATGTGATCCGGATATCTCGGTTATTTTTTAGTAATTATTAAACCTTAATGACACCCCTGTGTAAAAAGGTCGGATTCCCAATTAAGAGGCCCGATTCATCGACGTCTCGATTAGAATTGGGGATTTTCGATCGCCGAAATGATTGGGGTAAGTTTGGCTGGATTCTGCCAACTTTCGTGGTCGACGGGATTTTGTACAAGAACCTTTAATTAAAGATGTGGATTGTTTTGATAGCAAAAGCGTCTGCGAATCTGTGTTCAATTGAAAAACGATTCCTTTCTTATTTCATTGTTTAGAACGACACTTAAATGGAGTCATCAATGAGTCGCATTTGAAACCGATACAATAGCCTGTTCACGGAGTGATCAAAACAATGAATCGGAAAAGCCGCATTACGTACAACAGACCTATTGGTTGGTAATAAAGTTAAATTGAAACGCTTCGAGAACGGAGAAATCCTTAAGACACCGAAGATATTAAAATGAAAACGCTTCATTTAGGGCTGAAAGTCATTTCTATTCTTCTTTTCCGCTGTATCTTTTATTCATCTTTCCCGCTTTATCTTTTATTCAATCTTTGTTTTATTACTATTATTAACCATCAAAAAGACCCTTTGTTTTCGTTAATGCATAAACTCGTAATCTAATCGCTTTTAAAAATTTTATAGTAAAAATGTGGTTATTTACAACCTTCAAAATGTGTATAAAAAGGACTGTTCTTTTGCAATTCTATCTGTAAGTCCTAACGTTTAAGAAATCTTTCATTTTTTTTTTCATATTTGTAGTTTGTGGTTCTGGTTTTGAACATAACTGCAAACACTGACTTTATAACATTATACAAGTCAAATTTTGAAAGACAGTAGACCAGTGCGCTCGTGTGCGTGCGTGCGTGTGGGTGTGTCTTAAAATCTCTAAAATAGAATGTGATGTAAGAAAATTAGTCTTATTTTGATTCCACATAAATATTCTTTTCGCGTCATAGTTTTCAAGTCTTACATAAGTTGTTTTGAAAAAATGGGATCAATAAAAGTTTGTGAGCATAAAATAAAAGATACATATGTTGTTAGGTTCAAAAGATTAACGGTATAACATATAATGATTATAAAAATATTATAAAAATTACATTTGGTTTACTTGAGGATTATTTACATTGCTATGATATATTTAATTTAATATTTTACCATCGGCTTTTCTTTTAATATCAGTTATCTACTTTCATATATTGTTATATTGTTATTTACTTTCATAATCTACCGTTTGCCCTTATTTTAATATTAATTTAATTACTGATTTTTATGACAGAATCGCCTGCTTTTATTCTTTTTGCGGTTAACATTGACAACGATTTTATATTTTGGAATATTTTGCTCGTGAAAAAATAAAAATGTATTAGGAATTTAAAGAGGGTGTTTTCTTAACTTTATATTAATTGCTTCTGTGGAGACTGGGTCTCAGAAGTACGCTTACTATATGCTAAGTATTGTTTCTTTTGATTATTACTATTTTTTCGAGAACTTAACAGAGAAAAAACCTTTGCACATATTAAAATGAAATTAGAAAAACGAATCTCAATTCCTCCTTTCTTCGATCATGATACAAAATGGTTACCTTACTGACTTCAAATCTCAGTTATGATTTTAATCGTGTGTGTGAAAAGACTACTATCGTACTGTGTGTGTGTGAAAAACAATACTAATATTACTTACGTGCTTTTCATGATGATTTCAGAAAATATATATTTAATCGCAAAAATAATTATCGCTGTTTTAATTCATATATGTTACATTTCCTTATATCACTTAAATACCCTGATTCGTGTGAAAGTTATAGGAAAACTAAGTATTAAGAATGATGAGGGATTCTAAAAAGGCACGTAGACAAGTGAAGGATTTGAAAATAAGTTGTATTTTTAAGGAAAATCCATTACTTTTGACATAACACCCAAAATTTGTGTTTTAAAATAAAAAAAAACCTCTAGTTTTCACTTAACTCTCAGTAAAAATCTTCCACATATAATCTTCTATGAGTAGGATAAAGTGCATTTGTCAAAACAGTATTCTAAAACTGCTGTCACTTCAAGGCTCATCGTCTCCTTCATAAAAAGAAATTTAAATCTCTTCCATAAAAATCTCGATGTTAAGTCTCCGAGGAATAGCAAGAACCCCTCGGACATCGTCCGAAACACATTTTGCGTACTTTAATCTTTAATCGTTTTGTTGGGTATTATAGTTATTTTTTTGCCTTCTCGGTGTACTTCTAGAATATCCGAGTCTTAGAAACGGGAGAGTAAATAAAAGCTAACGAAGATATCAGATTTCATGATCTGTCTCTCGCTGCAGTCCCAACCAGAGGTACTCGAAATATCGTTAGAGGATAGGCGTAAAGAAAAAATCATGACGAGCACTCGCCGAAGAAGAAAAATTTAAACCGATAAAAAAGAATTTTTTAAAGTAGTTAGGGATGTGTTTACTAATATCGACTACGCTATCAATGAAATCTTCAATGAACGATGCTCGATTGTTCCATAACGTGGCATTGAAAAGCAACACAAGGTTATTGGCCAGGGACCTCGTAATTTCGGGCCTCGGTCGTGTGACGACACTTGATTTACGATACTTTTTCAAAACTTCTTCTCCATGCTAATGGAGAGAGACGGAAACCGAGACAAAATGAATGCGCATCAACCCCCCGACGCGTCTGCAGTGACATCAAGAATCGAAGCCGGCTACGATCCCTGAGCTGTCACGTCTAGAAAAACTTCGATGAAAGAGGGGTTGTGAGGATCGACAGGTTCTTCATCCATCCATGCCGCACAAGAGGGGCAAGAGGTTGCGTCGCCTAGAACACGCATAAATTGCACAAATAAATAAATATAGAAGCAAATGAAATGCAGCCCCAAATTAGTGATGGTCTATTGAACCTGATTTCCCAAAACTATGTGATTCGATACAGAACCAAATATCTATTAATTTTTTTTCCTAATCTGCGCGGTAATTTATTTACTTATTTCAAAAATAAAACTATTTAACGAAAAAATATACCATTTTTTTCTAATTCTAAATACACCGTTTTTGGAGAAGTTTTCAAAATCTATGAGACACATTGGATCGGGGAGGGAGTGCCTGGAGGATTAAAAGTCCGATATGCGTAGAAAAACCGAACCAACCGTTAGTACACGGAAATAAACCGATACAGTTAGGTGTGTGTGTACAGGAAAACTTAGGAGCTACTTATGTCAGAGTCAAAGAAAACTACATTTAATAACCCCAAAAATGAACAAAAATAAGGAAAAGTAATTAAAAAATCTCTTTTGCGCTCTCAAAAGAATACGATGAGGTAATTTAAATATAAATCTAATTTTCGAATTAAATATGCAAGGAATAAGAAAAGCATCAACTGACTATGATAGAAATAGCTACAAATAAATTATTTTAATTTGATAGTCCTTTTTAATGCTCTACTATCAAAAATATAATTAATAACAATATTTAATAAAAGACATTTAACTGGATTAAAATAAAAAATTAAGAATTTTGTAGAATCAGAAAATGAACTTATCTACAACTCTACACGTAAAAAATAAAATACATTCTAGAGCCTATTACAAGTCATCATACGAAGGTAGCTTAAAAAGTACCTATTTTTGATGATCGATGGTATTGCTAAGAGAAGCTAGTGCTCCCCTCGAGTGCCGCCCTCTGTTAAGCGGCGCCAAAATCAATCGGACACCAATTCATAATTAGTTCTTATCGATTACGTGTCGAGTTATCGCCGTCTATGAGATATAGATTCATCATGTTGAACCGAAAACAACGGGCTGTTTCCGCTAATCTGTTCCAAAGAAGGTGAAGACGGTCGCAAAATTGAGACTGTAGGGTTTGGGGGGAAGAAGAGCATTATACTCATGAATTTCATACAGAGTGAGTGACAGTTGGAATTTAATGACGCAAAAACCAAATTTGACTATACTGCGTTAAATATTTGTGCTGCTTTTAAAACTACGTTGAGAAAAACATACCAAAGAAAAACATAAAATATCAAGATACGATATATACATTAGTCATAGTTCAAACTTCTCTTTAAAAAATCTAATTGAGCATAAAAACTCAAAAATAAGTTTCAATGTGTGTTCTCCACCTCCGAGTCAGACAAGTTTAAAACAGATGAATGAAAAAAGAAACGATGACGATCAAACGTAAGACAGATAATTAAAATTTGGCAAAAGTGTATAGCACATGGCAGGAATGACTCTCCGGCGCACTCCCACCGAACAAAAGGTGTTTGTGTGTCAGGCGGGAATGTTCAAAACGAAGGCGAATCGATAAGACGTTTGTTCTTCACATTGAAACCTCAGGCCAAGGACCTGTTATGGGCTTCGCCTAGTGTAGTTTGTTATTGACTTGGAGATTCCAAGATTCCTATGTATCATGACACTTGAATGAATTTTAAAATGAAATGTTTGATAATCTCGAAACGGTACTGCAAGCTGAAGCGGATTGTTCATCGCCTGAAACCCCAACATGTCTGGATGTACAACAAAGTTTAATGTTATGACGTCTGCTAATATGGGATGAGAACTTTTTAGAGGATTGGTCGGTTGATTTTATTAATATTGCACCAGAAGCAACACGAGGACTATTGGCGACGTGCCTCGTCATTTTTTACCTAGGTCGAGTGACGAGGACGACACCTAGGCTAGAACCTCCCTTTCCTAACTTCTACATCATTCCTTCAGGCTCACTTTGAGCCTCGGCAGATTACACGTGCATCAGCCCCGGCTACACGTCGTGTGTTTAGTGGAATCAAGGCGACTCGATCTACGACTCGACAAATACCGCCAGCAGCGAGTCCGTCAGCATGACCACACTTCTCAGAGGAAGAAAAAACGAACAATAACAATACTCATTTTCCGTTCCTGATACAAGTTCTTTTCGAACGTATTGAAACTAATAAAATAATTTCGTTTCTATAAACAAACTCAAATCGGAAGATGCAACTAAAGTGGGGAGGGTAGTTAGTTTATATTAACATCGCACTAGAAGCAACACGAGGGCTATTGGCGACGGACCTCGTAATTTGAAACACGATCAAGTGACGAGGACGACACCTGAGCTGGTACCCCCCCCCTCTCCTAACATAACTTGGGAGGGAAACAATGATCAACTAAACTGAATTTGAGAATAAAACTACAAGAGGCAACTAAACTTAACTAACCAAGTAATCTCTAAATCAAAATCTAAATCTTAATCTCTAAATTAAGATTCGACGTGTCCTCATTTCAATCCGCGATATCTAATCAAACCGCCGATCTTTTATTATCCCTCACATAGCCATTAAACTTAATTTCCTATAACTTTTTCCCTTTCCATAACTGTCTCGAAGGATAGAATTGCTGAAGAATTGTCCAAAGAGGAAAATTTTATTTCTTAGATCTCGCAATCGAACTTGAGAAATTTATATAAATTTTTATACGTACATCAAACACTATTTCTCGACGGAGTCGCCTTTTGCATAATACACTTTGTGAGCAGAGAGACGAGCGTTCTTCTATCTCCGTCAAAAACAGTCTTCTTCCGCATTTTTCGACCATTGTTTGATGGCATTCTAGATCTCATCAGCGGTCGAAAATCTTTTTCGAGCCAGAAACGACTTTAAGACAGATGAAAATCTTAATGTGATAGATGGAGTCTGTCAGAGGGGCGTCGATGATGTCCCAACAAATAAAGTCCAAGAGTTGGGGCATTAGCTATGGGGAGGCGTGCGTCGTCTCATGCCATACGAATAAACACTCTCTCTCTTCGTTCACATTCCCCTTCTTTTGTTCTATGTCGACCTGTGTAATATTTTTATGATTTCTCAAAACAGCTGGGCGAAACAAACTTATTGTTTCTGCCCGGGCAGAAAATTCAGTGAGTAGAATTCCATTACGGCCTCAAAAGAGAAATGCTAGGATTTTTCCGAGTCGAAAGAATGGTTTTAATTTTCTTCTGCGAGCTTCGAACTTACGACACCAATGGGACACATAAGTACGGCACAGTACCAGCCGCGTAGTCTGCTTTTTTTAACCGTTAAAACTATGAAGGTTAGTTAGTTGGTTTTCTTAAAGTCACTCTAGAAGCAACATGAGAGTTATTGGTGACGGACCTCGTAATTTTGAGCCTCGGTCAAGTGACGAGGATGACACCTGAGCTTGTGTTCTCCTCTCCTAACTTCTACACCACGCCAAAGGGAGTTACGAGGTTTGTTGCCAATTCCCTTCGTGTTGCTTCTGGTGTAATGCTAATAAAACCAACCAATCAATCCCACTTGACCGGGGCGCAAAATTATGAGGTCCCTCGCCAATATCCTCGTGTTATTTCTCAGAACCACGTTAATGAAGAATCAATCAAAAATATGAAACATCGTGTTTCTTTTCGCGAGAAGAAACCGTACAGAGCTACTCAACTCGCAGCTTGTAGGACTCCGATTTCGAACACTCATTTCAACGGGGCACAACAATAACAGTTCTCAAACGACTGAGACAATCGAGTGTACATTCTATTCCAAAGATTTTCACCCTGAACGCAGTGTAGTCCTCATTCTTGGAGGGGGAAATAACCATCGAACGTCAGAGACTTGGTTCTTTTGCTTTCTGTATAACCTAATTAAGTAAACTGGAAGATCAATTCTCAATATATTCTCAATATTTTTGTTAAATGAAATGGAGCCCTATATACAGGGCATGTTCAAATGAAATGATACGAAACATCGTAACTATGTAACCGTTAACATATCTGTCCATCCCGCTATGGGAAAACGTAGTGAGACACCCAGGGATGCAAGTGGAATCTCCGGCGTGGATCGGAGTATGCGCAGGAGAGAGCAGAGGCTCTTATAAAGAACACCGTCCAATTGACGCTACTTGTTGAATTCTCGAGCACAGATGAACCATTAACTCCGATGTATACTGTGAGACACTCCGAAGCCTACGCAGGTCCATCAAGAACAAATGACCGGGGCTGCTCACAGAGGATGTGTTTCTGCTCAATGATAACGCGTGTTCACACGTCTCCAGGGTCACACGTGCGCGGAACAAGTCAAGCACGAATGGGAGCAGTTTGACCATCCGCTCTACAGCCCAGACTGTCACCCTGTAATTCCCATGTGTTTTTCCTCCTGAAAAAATATCCGAAAGCGAAGCGCTTCAACTCGGACGACGAGCTCAAAACACTGTGAAGGACAGGGTCTCGTCACGCCCACAAGAATTCTGAGAACAAAAAACCTTCGCTCGTTAATCAATGGAATCATTGTGCTCAGGCCTATGATGTATACTTTGAATAAAGTCTTCATTTATACCTAAAATATCGTTTCGTTTCTTTTCATTTAAACAGCCCTTGTAGCATAGAATCATAAGAAATGAAACAACAAGAAAACGAATTTGAAATTATAATAGAGAAACAAGATATCGAAACGATTGAAAAAAGCATCAAACTCAGCTGCAAATTTACCTGAAAGAGGTGTAATACCTACGCTTCATTATTAACATTAAGAATTACGCAGACACAATAGTTAATCAAAAAAATGGTGATAAAAATCTAACGAAATTTATTCCAACACTTGAGTTGCGGCCATTCACTGAACAACGTAGATAAAAAGTTAAGCTGTTTTAATAATTAACCCGAAAGGGAATCTCTTTTGGCCTAGCTATTAAGAGCACTGCAAGAGAATACGAAACAAGTTTTTTCCGGACCAACAGATCGAGAATTCGAATCTCCCCGTCATTCCAAATCAATCAACCTCCTTCCCACCAAGGAACAGTAAAACAAGTCCACAAAACGTGGTAGAAATACCAGCAGCCAAAGTGATGACCAAGGATTTAAACACTAGAATGGCAGAACAGCGTAAAACTACTGGTTGTATGCACCTTCGACGCAAGATTTACCTCTGTGCGTTTAACAAATAAACACGCTCATAAAACCCCAATTGATATACATGCAACGGCATACGCATCAAATAGACCCACCATATCAATTATAGACAGCCGATGACGTCAACAGAAACTATTCACGCGTCTTCTAATACAATAGAGTGACCGGGGTAGCCTAGTGGTCATGGTCGCGGATTCACAGCTGTTGGTTTTCGTCGAGCCGGAGATTGGAGTCTTAATGCTACTAAAGATTAGCCGGGGCTGATGTTCGTTAAATCTGTCGAGGCTCAAAGTACTCCCTTTGACGTGGTGTGAAAATTAGGAGAGGGGGTGCCAGCTCAGGTAACGTCTTCGTCACTTGACCGAGGTTCAAAATTATGAGGTCCGTAGCCATAACTCTTGAGTTGTTTTTCAGTTTGACGTTAATAAAATCAAATCAAACCCAATACAATAGAAAAGGAATATGTATTGCGGTAATTGCTAGAAAATCAACTTTCTCCGAATATCGTTCAGAAAGTTCCCTAATTATTCCATACCTTCACAATGATACTGGAGGGAGAGTATTCGGTGGTAGATTATTCTGTGAGATTGATTTCATTGAATTTGATTTGAATAATGATGTAAATGTGTATAAATTTTGTTAGAAAAAAACTGAAGTCCCTTTTATGAAAGATTGTATTCAGTTTACATAATGGATAATTTTAGTTGAATATGATTCCTAAAAGTTTGATTTCGTTTCTGAAATGATGAAGGTGGTTAGCTAAAATGTGAATTTTAAGTGCAACAACTTTTACCAGATGTTTCTTTGTATATGTAACATTTTTATTGAATTATTTGTTTTTTATAGTAATAGAATGTAGATTTGAAATTTAATAGATTTTTAATATGGCAAATGGGTTTTAATTTAATTCTAATTTATTTTCTTTTTCTCCTTTAATTTATTAACTTTTGGGACTTTTGTGTTGAATTAGTTCTTCACCCTTTTGTTAAAAAAAATAGTTATACTGAGTGGGATGGTTGGATCCAAAATGATAATAAGTCCATGCATTTCTGTCCAAAGCCAGAAGCATCACTTAACGAGTAAATTCTTTCATTTCAATTTTTTCACTTCATTTTCTTCTTCGTAATTCACTTTATTATCTTATTTTGATTTTGTTACATTGTTTTTCTTGATTACTGCTTTGTATGTTTCACTTTTTCATTATGTCTTCACCAATGTAATAATATATTTTTTTTTAAATTTTAAATATTTATTTTAACTTATTTCTGCTGCAGATTGGAACTTGGATAATTTGAAGCTCAAGATACTAGACAAAAAAATCCAAATCATCCAAAAATTCGAATTACATGTTTCCTTAATTAGGATAGGCAACCTTTTTTTTAAAAAAGTTAAACAAAATATTTTTCGTATGTGCTTAACAAATATCGAAATTTTTTAAAAAAAATAAGGAATTTTTTCTAGCCTCTTTAAATTTTGTCTTATATCATTGAAAATTATTAATATCAAGCTAAGAAAAAAATACGAGGTGTGGCTATTAAATAACGAGACTGACGCTGCTACAGAAGAAGTACGCATGCGCCAGACGCCAGCGACCAACAGTTGTTTAGCATGAAGCTTTTTCTTTCGAATGCCTCGCCTCTCGTTTCTGTAAACAAATCCCCACACCGTAAAATTTATAATTTATTGAAAGAAGTGTATAGCAATGAATGTTTATTGCCTGCGCGTGTTTCTGAGTGGTTTAAGCGTTTTCGAGATGGCGAGAAGACGTTGAAGAAGATTCACTTCCGGGTAGCCCTCCCACTACAAAAATGAATGACAATATCGAAAAAATCGGTCATCTGGTTCGATCTGACCGTCGGTCAAGTGTTCGTGCATTTGCTGAGATTAGGAATTGACAAAGAATCTGTATGACAAGTTTTTCCACCAAGACAATGCGCCGGCTCATTCCCCATTGTCTGTCAAGAGGTTTCTCACCAAGTATTGCACCCCAGCATTAGATCATCCGCCCCTTATACGCCGGATCTCGCGCCATGCGACTTCTATCTGTTTCCTAAAGTGGAATCTTCATTAAAAAGAAAAAGCTTCGCATTTAGCGTTGTAGGGATAAAAAAAGGGGTGTTTATTGAAGGTGATAATATGTAAATTTGTATGCATCGGAATAAAATGTTTTACAGCGCAGTCTCGTTATTTAATAACCAAATCTTGTAAGATGGATGTTCAAAGCTCATCCAACATCCCTGAATTGTTTTACCCTTAGAAACGCATTTAAAATAAAATGCCGCTTCAGCTGGAAAGTCTCATGAAGTATTTTTTCAATAGTGATCTAAAAGTTTTCGTTCGAAAATTTCGAATTATCCTAAATAATAATAAAAAAATTAATTATCCACAGTTTTCATCAATATTCTTAATATATAATTATAGAAACCGGACAAAAAGCTCGAAATGCAAAAATTGTGAATTTGAAAAACTCAATTGTTGTGTGTGTAAGAGAGAGGGGGAACAGGATATCATTGACAAACATAATTTGAAGATTCGTAAAATTAAAAAGAAATATAAATATTAAAGACTAAATTTTAAAGAATATTTAAAATTATTCTAAAGAGAAATAAATTACTTAACTATTCAAATATTTCTCCAATTTTTTTATATAAGGGCCATACTATTTTACATAACATCGGATCGTCCATTAGTTTTTTTTTTATATTTTTATCGCTTCCATCAAAACTTATTCCATGGACGAAAGAACTAAAATTTCCATTGATTCTAAATTTTGCGTCCTCGTGGTGTTCTTACCGATGCGCTGTGCGATGATTAAATTTAGAAATTTCTTTTTTCATACCATTCTGTTGAAATTTTCAAAATACGTTCTCGAAGCAGCGTCTTTGCGTTTTTATATTCATATGCATAGCTTAGAAAATTATTTACTTTTCTCTCTTATAGAAAGAAAAAAACGAATTTATTTCTTACGTAAACATCGAGAAAAAAATTCAGAAATAAATAAAGGAATAAAATTAATAATAAGAGATTTCACTTCAATATCTGACATTTAAAAAAATTTTTCTTTTCTTCGTAATTTCGTAAGAAAATTTCTTCTCTTCTAACATTTCATTTCGGCAAAATGTTCTACTTAATCCAGTGAATATAAGAAAACTGAAAACATTGCAAAGACAGAAATTTCGAGAATTCTTAAACAAACACCAAGAATGTCATGTTATATATTTTATTTTGTTAAAGTTTTCAGGGGTTTAAAAAATGAAATGGAATATTCTCTCCAACAAGGTGTAAGAATGAGCCAAAAATTGTGTGTGTTAGGAAGAAAAAATTATTTAAAACCCTATTGATATCCTGTGAATTGATGTGCTAATGTCTCAAGCGGAAAGACTTTTTAATATTGCTTTTCGTTTTATTAGGAATTTTTAATTGCTTATTTTTATACACACATACACTCCATACAGATATACATACTAGTATAAATATTTTGAGAAATAGTAACAAAAATACATTTCTATTTTTTTAAAGTTATATACTTAGAATCATTATTATATTTTAAAGCCTTAAAAAAATTCTTTCTTTTCATTTTTTTACAGTCATGGTCTAATTTTTCACGTTTTTGACATCCCATTTTCAAGCTGATTGAAAAGTAGTTTGCGATAAATATTTCCCAAACACATTGTACGGTAAGATGTAATTCGTTCGTTAAATTCTTATAATTCTAATGATATTAGTATATATTAAATTAAACTGATAGTACGATGAAGGTAAAATCGATTCAATGCGAAAATTTTCTTCAGTTCGAGCTGCCATCTATGAGCAAAGGGCTTAACTAAAAATATCCTTCATTTCAACAAAATATATTTTAACATAAAAATTAAAATTGACTTTAAATCAAATATTATTCAGTTAATATTTTATTTCTTATAAAGTTAAAGTAATTTTTTAGAATAAATCACCAAGCATGGCTAATATTGTATTTATTGATTGGTTCTTATGGATCGGAACAATTTTAGGTGCAATAAGCCTAAATAGTCTTACATGATTGTTATGTTAATTTTAGAATGAATTTTTCCAAATGAAATTAGAAACTGAGCGTTCATCTTTTACTACAAAACTTAACCAGGTTTTAACTAGAACTTAAAGAACGAAAAACCAATGAATAAATTGCGTTTTTAAAATGATGTACATTTTCTTTAAATCTGTATTGATTGCAACAAACGAAAACATTTCTACTACTTTTAAAAAAATTTATTTCCAAATATTTCAACATCTTTTCGAGCTTTCAATAAATTCGTACACGTTTACAGATTATACAGAGATGTAGTTTTACAGATATGTAGTTACCTACATTTGAGAACAACTCCAAAAATCAATAGCAACATATTAATATTATTTTCGCCAAATTTAAATTTAACCATAAGAAAATCGCCAATAGATAATCTTTTTCACATGCATTGCTATTTTGAATTATGTCTGTTTTAGATATAATTTAGCTGCCGATTCAACTTTCTTCTCAGATGTTCATTCTAAATGTAAGTTTTCATTTTAAAATAAATAACAGGAAGAAGTGAGATTGAAACTTTAGTTTTAGTATGAAAATGTATGGAAGTGTACAATCTTCCATAAATTTAAATAACTTTAGGATAAATGTAAGAAAAAAAAACATTTTTAAGTCAAGCTTTCCTTTAAAAATGGACTAAAAGGTATAAAACGGTTTTTTTTTTTTTATTTTCGAATGTGAAATAATATAAAAATTTTGTAAAAACTTCAGGCGCTGAACTAAGATACCTAGGGTTATACGTTGGCTAGCGATATACTAGTCTAAGATAGGTTGTGATTCATTAAGTACATGGT